>VURO01048786.1:0-17090 GCA_015108175.1 Pelvicachromis taeniatus
GTGTGTGAATTAATACCTATGGCCTCTTCAAAAGCAAACAGCACAGTCTTGCCCTGGTCCAAAAGGTCTCTGGCTCTGTTACCCATCCACTTGAACCCTGTTAGTGTTTCCTGTCCAAACATTATGTAAGAAATTTCATTAACAGTAACCACAGAGAATGGTTTGAAACATTCAATCTGAAACACGTGCGGTGGTGAAACCTAAAACAGTATTATTAAATAGTCTCATAGCACAGTTTTATCTCAGTTTCTCTTAAATATGATTACTAGCAGGAATTCCACACAAGCATCTTCTTACAGACCCTTTTGAAGCATGGGGAAATGTAACTGATCTGACCTTTTCTTAAAAACAACTTTGTTACCTCAAAGTGGAAGCCCTCCTTCAGAGCAATGGCGCGCAGTATTTTGGATGAGACGGTGCTCGACAGCATGTAGAGTTTTTTCACAGCAGCAGCGTCAGAGTTTTGCTCCCTCCAGCAGCGAAATGTCCACCAGCCAAGCAGCGCTCCCAGCTCATTACCACTGAACACACGCCACTGTCCACTAACACAGACACAGGTTATGGAAGTGTAGGCAAGCTAACATACTTCATGCAGATGGTCTGTGATCATCAAAGCATTCTGTAATATGTAATTTTTTAAATGTTACATTAAAAATAGCTCATTTTAAAATCATTTCATTTTTTAAAATCTGAAGACAGCAACAAGTCTCAAACAATTTAGGATGGGGAGCAACAGGAGGCTGGAAAAGTAAGTGGCACTAAAAAAAAGAAAAAAAAGAAACAGCAACTAATTATGCAGCAGGTACTGACCGCTGCATAATCTTAAAGAGGGCAGAGTTTTATACAAATAAAGATGGACAGAGATTCACCAAACTGCAAAAAGCTGCATCTACAAACTGCGACAACCTTTCAGAATAAAATTCCTCAACATAAAAATTGTGAAGACTTTGAATATCTCCTCATCTGCAGCACATAATGTCACCAACAGATTATGAGAAGTTTTTAATATTTCTGGAAAAAATGAACACTATGTTCTCCGCTGCAAACACTATTAAAGCTCTATCTGCACACAAACACACCTCTCCTGCTTCTCAGCAATGGCCAGTCGATCTGCATCAGGGTCATTCGCCAGCACCACAGAGGCCCCTTCCTTCTCTGCCAGTGCAAATGACAACGTCTGCAAAAACAACCAATCACTTGTTACACCATCAACCAAAACCAGTCATCAACTACAGTCAGCTGTATATGTTTTAGGCCAGAGAAACATTTGTTGTAGTTCTGCCTCTGTACACCACGACAGGGGATTTGAATCAAAGAATATGACTGAAGAGTTTTCCCCTTTAATTTAAGGAATTTAACAAATGTATTGTATTAACTGTTTAGAAATTACAGCCATTTTCAGACACAGACACTTGCTCCCTCTTTAGTCTATGACAAATAGAGCCAGAAAAAAGATCTGGAGTTAATTTGGAGGATTAAATTTCCATTTTGGTCTGTTTACAAATCTCAATATGAGAAAAATAAGTGCATGATTACAAAATTATTTCCTTGGTTAAGAACTACAACTTCAAAAAATGTCAAGAATACTCTCAAAGAGGAAGCTGTATCATTGTCAAACAAGGAGAAAGAGAAGCAGGATGAACTCCTAAGTGTACACGGCTATTCTGTCATTCCTGAACAGTTAATGCGATACTTTTGTAAAACCCCTTGAATTAAGACTGAAAGTCTGCATTTCAATCACATCTTGATCATTTTATTTAAAATCCACCGTGATCGTGAACATTAAAACTGTGTCTCTGTCCAAAACCTTTCGGACACAACTGAACATATGATTGGATGTGACAAATGCTGACTACACACCAGGACTCCCTCTCCCTCTTCAGGATTAGGATATTTAACAGTGGGAAATTCGGGGTCTGGATCTTTCTGTTCTTCCACTGCGTACGGAGGACGAAGATCAAAAGCCTCGAAGGCTGACTGGACGAACGTGTGACCAACACCGTGCACAGATGTATGCACAATTTTCACCTCTGACTTTTTGTTTATTTCCCTGCAAAAATAAGTAAAAACACGATTAATGAATTAATGTACTTGTACGGCCTACATGTGCATTTGAAACATTACACGATAGAATCGCCCACACTAGCATGTTTTAAATGGCACGTGCGAGTTGTTTATCTATGCAGCACCTGTGATGGCAGTGTTTCTGGATGGCTTTGAAGTATTCTGTGTTAATATCCTGATAGGGGTCTTTGAGTAAAGTGCTCTTCAGGGCCTCATCTGTGTTCCACGACTCAGGCCAAGGCTCCAGGTTTTCCACAATGGCTTTAGATATACCTATGTCATGAGGAGGCACAATCTGGGCACCGTTCTCCCAGTACACCTAGGACAAAACCAGAAAAAGAAACATGGCAGAAATGTATGGGGGTTCCAAGAATCCATAAATCCCTGTTACAGTGTTCTAAATCGGAAGGGGGCCAGGCCCTACCAAACTTTAGGTATTATTATTGGGCTGCCAATATTGTGAAACTATCCACCTGGATGCAAGCTTTTAGGGAAGGCAGAGGACCACTCTGGTCCACTATGGAGTTAAAAGGTAATCTCACTATATCCCCTGTTGCAATAATGTGTTCAAGGTTAATTTCACAAATCGTGTGGTTAAGGACTCTCTTAATGTTTGGTTTCAGTGTCAACGACATTTCGGTCTGAAGCAGTTGCTTGTCTGCTCCCCTTGATGCAGGATTTAAGGTTTGGTACAGTGAGGGAATTACTTGTTTTTCTGATCTGTTTCCTAAAGGGTCATTTTTATCTTTTGAAACATTATCTAAAGATTTTGGAATCCCAAAAACTCACTTTTTTTTTTTTAGATACTTACAAGCCCGTAGATTGGCAACTAAACACTTTACTTCTTACCCAAACTTACCTACTGACTGTGTGTTTGAGGATTGCCTGCAATTTCGACCTATTGCTAGAGGCCACCTCTCTCAAATATATGGCATATTGCAGCATATAAAGACAGACTCGTTGTCCAAAGCCAGAAACGCATGGGAACTGGACTTGGGCCTCCAGATCCCAGATGACTTATGGGCCCTCAGTGTTGGCAGGATTCATGAATCCTCAATCTGTATACGGCATTGTGTAATACAGTTTAAAATTCTTCATGGGGCATACTTAACAAAAGCTAGACTAGCCAAAATATACAATACCTCTGATGAAGGATGCCCGAGGTGCAAGCAATCCCCCGCCACTATGAGTCATATGTTCTGGACCTGTTCTGAATTGAACCGGTTTTGGGAATTAGTTTTCAAAGCTTTTTCATATGTGTGTGGGAGAACTATTGATCCTAATCCGATAACAGCAGTCTTTGGCGTCCTCCCAACCCAACACGGTATAACTTCTTATCAAATGAATGAAGTGGCTTTCTCATCTCTCCTGGCACGCAGACTAATTCTTCTTAAATGGAAGGATTCAGGTCCGCCAGTGTTCAGTGGGTGAGAGAGGTGATGAAGTGCTTGCAGATAGAGCACTTGAGATACAGTTTGAGAGGATTTCAAAGTAAATATCACAAAACCTGGTCATCCTTGATTGAATATGTGGATAAGTTGTTGTTTACTGAAGTATGATGTAACACTGCTTTTCTTTATGGGGCCTTGTTTTTGTTTCTTGTTTCCTTATTAAAACTATCTACTTTCTGTGGCAAGCCAATAAGAACTGTACACAATGCAGCCCCTTTTTTTTTTGTTTGCTTATTTTTTTGCCTTGTTCACATGAGTATTTCTTGTTTGGGTGCATAGATTATATATTTCTCTGCATCCGGTGGTCTTGCCACTGTGTGGCGCAACCAGTTGCATAATGGCAATGTTTGTAATTGCAACTCCAGTTATATGTTTATTTATTTATTCATTTATTTTTTGGCATTTATGTTAAACTGGAAAATTATAAATAAAGTTGTCACAAAAAAAGAAGAAGAGAGAAATGTATGGGAAAGAAATGAAAGTGGACCTTTGTTATGTTTAAATTAACAGAGATCACTAATAAAACTATCAGTAAGCGATTGATGCGTTTAAGGAAGAAAGACGATGATGACATCTTACCTTGTAGCCATTGTCTTGTTTGGGGTTGTGGGAGGCAGTCACCATGACACCAGCACATAGACCCAGGTGGGAAACGGTGAAAGGCTACAATGAGAATGAGAGAAAGACAATAGTACCTCATATATGATAAATATTTTAGGCAAGCCATGGAAAATGGGAAATACAAAGAAAGCTTAATTGAAAATTAATAAAAATCATAATGAAACAATGTTATAGTTGGTTACCGTCAGGGAATGGATTAATTTCTTCTGAGAACCAAACGGTTAAGATGTTTTCTGATTAATGGAGGTAATTAACTGCGATCAAATAGCACTTAAGGAAAATGTCTCTCTTTTTTTTTTTATTACTTTAGAAGAACATCAGTTGAATTTGAGCAGCTCAATTACATTTTCCCTCATTTTCCTCTTTGTCTGATGACTCCCAGCAAAAGCTGTGCTACACACAGACTTTCTTTACCACGAAACTGTAGTGAATTCTTCTTGCAGCAAAGCACAAACCAACACACGTGCACACACGATAAAATCAGGATGACAAAGTGAGAATGAGGAATACACTTTTATGAAATTCTGGGGCTATGCTTAAAAAAAAATATTATAATAAAAAACATAAGCAGCATAAAACTGATGTGACAGAAGAGATAAACATCACTGCCATCAGCAAATGACATTTTGTTGACGGGCTGACATCAGTAGAAAAAGTACTATACTAATACTAATATCTGGTTGATATCGATGAATCCCTACTGAGAACCGGCCTAAACCACCGTTGTCTGTTTACATGCCAGCCTTTGAACAAATCCTGCAGAGGTTTGGTCTAGATTTTCACTAAAGCCGAATGATTGTGGATCTTTCCTCTGGTCTGTAAGTAGGCTCATACCCCAGGCTAATCTTTGAATCTGACATCTTTTGATTCACAGTGTCTAAAAAAATAAAAGAGTTCAATTTCATTCAGCTTAGTCAGACACCTAAAATCCACTCATTCCTATCGCAGTACGACTTAAAAAGGTCATGCTTTTATTTCTTCCAGACTTGACTACTGTATTGCACATTACACCAGCGTAAGCCATCGTAACATAAACAGGCTGCTATTAAATGAAAATGCAGCTGCTCGGCTTCTAACACGTAGCTAAAGGAGAGACCACACTACAGCAGCCTTTGCAGCTCTTCACTGACGACTTTATAGCTTTACAAGTGATTGAAACATTTTAATGCTTTTTTTCTTAAGCCATATAAAATTCGCTGACTGAAGATCTGAGGTAGGCAGTCTTTAAAATCTTCTCTTAAAAGTATTTTTCATCCGCTGGCTTATTTTAACATTTGTTGAAATTTGTTGTTCTACGTATTTTTTTTTAATTTTTTTTTTTTACATGTTGGACTGGCACTTTACGGCTTGGCTTTGAAACGTGTTATATGTAAAACAAGATAAACATTACTTGCTGTTCTCACTAGTACACAAGGAAAATAAGTAATGCAACAAGAGAATTGAGCAAAAAATGAATAAAATAAGTGGCTACATAGATATTTGTATTTCTAGGCGATTATTCAATATAAGACTTACGTTTGTGGTTTTGATGTCTAAAGACTAAATTGCTAATCACAGATCCTCTTTTAAACTGAACACAATCTGTGTAATACATGTGTTATGCAACATGTTCTACTGTACACTGAAGGGAAGTGAGAGGGTTTGTTTGTTTTTTTAAATGGAATTTGCCCTGAAGCGTCTGCCCCACTGTCATCCATGTCACTAGCAAAATGATCAACAAAATAACTTAAGAGTAAAGCACCTTTCACAAATGGGAAAATTAAATGAAAATTAAATCACAGCCAAACAGAGTGGAGACCAGTTTCTGTTCCAATTCATGTGCACACTCTCGTTTTTGACCTGCTCACTTGTAACATAACCACAAGTAAAAATATTTGCTTTTATTTTTTGACTGTGTTGAATACGTGTTGCAACATCAAACAAAAAAATAAAAAATCCCAAGTGATGAAAGTTCAGGAAACCAAGTGATTACCACAAAGGGCGTGGGGGTGATGTCAGAGAAGAGGTGGACAGGGACTCCTCGGCTGATGAATACAGCTGCAGCCAAGCTGGCGAAACGCTTGCTGCTGCCCCCGCTGGGAGGGTGTGCGCGAGCGTCGTACCCAATCACCACCCCTCGCTCTTTCAGATTCCCAATACTCTGCTCCAGGTAGCAACAGAAACCCTGTCAGGGACGAAAGGATTGGAAGATACAAGAGAACGGTCTTGAGAATGGTTAAAAGGTTACAACCAGTATATTGTATAATGTAAAGTAAACAAAAAACAAATAAATACACACATACATATACACACAGCACAAACTATTCAAAGACTGATGGGTTTTAACCAGGATTATAATAATTTCAGTCATGCAATGAATCAAATAAAAATCACAAATTAATAATAATTACAGAACATAAAGTTGGATATATCTTCAGAACAATACGCATAAAAGCAATCATCATAAAATTATGAGCTAGCTTTTATACAAATCAGTGAGCAGTGATTTGAAGGACTGCTTGTGTATAGTGTCACTGATCCTGCAGTCTCAGATCTTCAGGGCAAAAAGAACAATCTCCACTATTCTAGAGCTAGAAAAGCCCTGCCTGAGCAGGAGCTCTGGCTCACACGTGGGCACCAATTCAGGAAGTGCTCCATCTATTAACCCACCTGTGTGGTCTGAATGATAGTGAGGTCATTCATACAGGATATGCCAGGCCCCATGGCTGCCCTCAGACCTGCTGTGCCAAACTCCATCCTGGAGGAGAAACACTTCTTCAGAGCTTCCACGTCTCCCTCCTTCACCATGTCCTGCACCATGGATTTCGTTTTGGGGTTCTGGAGAAGAGAAAAGTTTTATTATTCACAATTTAATAAATAAATAAATCACAATTAAAGATATAAAATCTTGTCTACAGTGTTGTCACGTGATGATCGGGTTAGCATTAAAAAAAGCAACAACAACTCAACAGCTTCTGGAGACAACAGGAAAGTTTAGAGGGTAAAAATCAGCCTATTTAGGAATTACAACGACAACGCCCACACAGGATGGACCTTCTGACCACACGGACCCCTGAGGAAGCTGCTGTAACACAATTATCTCAAGACTAATGAATCTGGGTCCTTTTTCCAGCGTGACCCAATTTGTGGCATCCCATATGTCTTTAAGGCCAAGAATGACTCTGTTTGTGTAGGTCTGATGGTCAGGGCCGGGTTAGTTTGGTTATAAATTTGTGTTGTAAGCATGTTAAGACCATGTGACTGCTTCTGTTTCAGTAATGGTTGTAATGAGCCACATACCAGAATGTATGAACAGCAGCTGACTGTAGTTATTATATAATCTGAGTCATATTCTGTTTTATTGATTTAAAATTTCAAATTATTTTCCACTAAATAATTCTGTTATTTTGTAGTATTTATAAAAAATAATCATGTGGATATTAAAAATAAATATAATATTGGGAATAACTGATGATTGCAGACAGGAGGAGGAAGAGTCTCCTGAAAAATTTGGGCAAACTTTTGAGGACCAAATAGAGGGTTATGAATGTATCATCATCAAAGACTCAGTAACAGCAGACGCTTGAGTACCAGCATAAGTTGACTTCTGGTTTTGAAGAAAGCAAACCTGCAGCGATGGATGTTTGTAGATACGTAAAAAAAAGTGGAAACATTTCTGTGTACGATAAGAGAAGCCTAAGAGCAGAGCCCTGGGGAACACCACTGGTCACTTAGAAGCAGATAAAGTAGAGAAAAACTACCTGTAATGGTTCAAATCTGGCAGATCAGTATCAATTCGGTAAAATGTCAAAAGGGGTCTAGGACTTTATAGTTTAAAATTTAGGTATATGTGATGATTACTGTCAAATACAACTATGTCCCATTCAGAAAGTTGTCTTATTTGCAGTGTGTGTTTTTATTAAACTGTTACTATGCATTCAAATGTTGGACTTTACAAATCGATTTTACTTTCTTTGTTCATTTATTTTTTTCATATTTTATTGTCATAATCACATTTTCTGATCCATCTCATCCTGGTTCATTTTTAAGGTGAGAAGGTGAAATATTTCAGGCTTTTATCTTTAATAGTTTCTGATTCATGCTCAAACATAGCTACAGGTATCGCACTGTGAAAAAAAACATGCTGGAAGTGAATCGAGAGACAATTTCCAAAACTACACATCTTGAAAAGTACATGACATATCAGTTCAGTTTATTTTTATTTCAAACATATACATTCACCAACGTTCCATATATAATAATAAATAATATACTTTTTTTATTTAGCCCTACCCCCTCCGGTTTACATCCTCATCCTCTAAATTTTAAACAACAGCTTATACAATACCTTCATATGAAGCTGAAATTTCACACTGATCATTATACATGCCCAAACATTAGACCATAGAGTTTTCTAGCAAGTCGGTGATGGTCAAGAAGAAAGCCGGTGGTGATTTGAGACCAAACAATGCTAAAGAAACTGGACATCCTCCTTTACAGTGATTTATAAGCCGAGGTCTTGCTTTCTGAGATTCTGCTTTCAAATGCAGATCAGGTCTACTTTCTGTTATGCTTATCAAGACTGTTAACAAGCCATCTAATTCTCACAGGGAAAGAAGAATCCAGCTCTTCTTTGCGCTGCTTGGTTTAGTCATAATAATAATAATAATAATAATAATAATAATAATAATAATAATAATAACTTTAGTAATTCTTTGGCAGATACTTGATTTGGGGTCATTCGTAGGAAATGTACTTTTTTTTGCAGAAAATAGGGATCCCTCAAAACCCAAGTCAATATAACTTATATTAACTTACTATAGTAAACAATTAGCATAGTTTTTGCAATTTTCACTGGAAAAACTCAATTGAGCACTATCACAAAAAGTTAATCGATCCAGTCTTAAATGAAAGGTTCAGTCAAGGATATCACTAAACTCATAAAGTTACCTGGGATCATCATGTATCATCGTAATCGCCCGACAATCAATAAAATCGCTCATAGAAAGGTAACCCTGAATGTGCTTGATGACTTCAGCAAAGCTCTGAGCACTCTGAGCTAGCTCGCTAGTTATCGGCTCACCTTGTCGTACTGCAGCCACTGCCGGATAGCCTGGTCCAGATGGGCGTCACCGGTTGAGGACATACCGTTCTCCATTTCTCTTCTTGGCCCGAGTCAACAGTCCAATTCAGTGTCTATGCTCATAGAAGATCAACGCGCTCCCTCTGTAACGTTTTTTGGCCAAAAAAGTGAAGCCAGAGCTGAAGATGTTAGCGCCACTGTGTGCGGCTGGGGGCGGAGCGACGTTCTGCGTCACGAGCTTTCTGTGTGTTGCATTCAGAAGCTGCCGTAACTGTGGTTAATAACAAGCGTGAGGCCTTCATGGACTATTTTAACCAATGAGTGTAGAAAACAGTTATACAGCCGTTGATTTTGACCAAAGGATATAAATTGAAAGATTGTTTCAAAACTGTTACAGGAAGCATTAATTTAAAAAGCATGTTGGAAAGCGTAACCTTTGTTTTCCTGGGAATAAAAATACACAATTACACAACTACAGCAGTTACTGGAGTCACGAGCATTTAAAGTAATGTACAAAAGTCTTGAGCCACTCCCATTTATTTATATTTTTACAATTTAAATGGGAGGTAGTAGATATTCCTTTAATACATTTAGTGATTGTCATGCTGAAAAATGAAGCTGCTGCCAATCACATGCTTTCCAGATGATCTTGCATGGTGGATCAAAAACTGAAGGTACTTCTGTGTTCATAATGCCATCTATTTTGACAAGTTCCCAACACTGAAACATAGCCCCAAATCAAGACACAGCCTCCACTGTGTTTTACAGAACTGCTGTAGACACTCAGTGTTGCACCTCTCTCTTGAGCGCCTACATACATATTGGCAATGATTTCAACTAAAACAATAAAATTTGGTCTCACTACCCCATGTGACCTGCTGCCACTGATTTTCAGTGAAATGTTTGTATAATCTAGAATACCTTAGCCTTTCTCCCCGTTTCCTTAAGAATGGCCTCTTGGTACCCACCCTTCCACGTAGACCATGAGGCTTCAGTGAACAGTAGATGGATCAACTGAAAGGCCAGGTGTATCTATCAGGTTCTGTGTCAGATCTTTGTTGGATCCCTCCCATATTTCTTAAGAACATGACTTTCTGATACACTTCATCTACTGTAAATATTTTGTTGGGCTTGACACTTGCCCAGTTTCCTAAGCTCGTTTAAGGACACATTGGAGATGCAAAGATATGCCAAGTTTTCTTTGCCTTTTTGGTAGAGAAGTACTATTTTATGCCTGTCAAACCCTGTTATATTCGACATTTTTCATAGATTCAACTAAAAGAAATGGGAACAAATGCTATGTTTTTGTGACAGGCTGCTTGTGACAAACTGTCTAAAGATGCAAAAGATACAATTTAAAATTGGTTCTTTACTAACTTGTCTCTTATGTGTGTCGACACAACACCGGTTCATCACAGTTTTTATGCTTGAGTAACTCATAGGTCCGTGTCAAGTGGAGTAACAAAACAACAAAAACATTCCCCTGAAAATGTTCAGGTACAAGGGTTGGACTGAAAATGAGTGAACAAGCAACAACTGTCCAAAGGAAAACTTTGAAAGACAGTTTGGAGAACTATTGCTCAAGACTACTTAAAAACAAACAATAAAGTGTGGCTCCTTGGAAACAAATATAAAGAAATAAGAGGTGGGTCAAGACTTTTGCACAGCACTGTAGTATACATTATTCTGAAATATAAAAATCTGCAAATATTAAACTATCACAGACTCATATATCTATCCAAAATGACTAAGGAGCAGGGCCTTCATATGAAGCATTACAAGTGACACTAAGAGAGTGGGACAGAGGAGGCCTGTGGAAAATCACTGATTAGAAATATATATATTTTTTTATTCCATTTGCAGCTCTGTGTCCTTTTAAAGGTTCATCAGCATTTCTGTCCTGAAAGTAAAGACGAGCAGAGGATATAAAGGAGGAAAACCTGAAGAATAAACAATGTTATCAACTGCAGATGTTTACCTTCCTATAAATGTTGGCTGAACCTTGTGCCAGGGTTAGCCATCACTATGAAATATGATGAAGATGATTTTTAATGAATGTTTTTATACTATAATTTCTCAGATGAACCTCACCAGTTCTGAAGAGATGTTTTAAAAGTCAATTAAAGATCAAAGCTGTGTAGGAGTTTAACTTGTTTAGAACAGTAGGTTTGGATCACTCTGACCCAGTGTGTTGATGGAAATCTCAACCCCTGTACACTTTTGGTAGTGGATCACAAAAATGGCTGAAAAACGAGAGTGTAGTTTTAATCTTTCAGCTCTCATGTCTGATAATGCAGGCAACTACATTCAAACCTCTCCATCAGTTGCCTCTGTAGTTTGTCTGGGTTCACTGACTGAAGCCAAATTAAGGAGAAGTGACAGCATCCCCTAGTCTTTACCGTCCTTCACAGAGCACTAAGCTCCATAATGCATACTGGAAGTGTCTATCACCAAGTTCATTGCTCTTCTCGAGTACAAAAATGGTACTTTCATATAGCAATCATCTGCTGCAGTTGACAGTCTTGAGTGTACTTTTACCTCGTGTCTTTAATAAATCACAAAAATAAAGATCAAATTGAGTAGCTGATCATTTTGAAAACATTAAAGCGCAAGGCTACACAGCAGATAAATAGTAAAGAAAAACTGTTGTTCAGTCTGTGGAAAGACTGGACCTCAATCCAAATATCAACTGTAGGCCACTTACAGCTTTTATTTTTACCCCAGACACTTTGGATAATCAGTGGTCATATTACAAAGGAATCACTTTACACTATTTCATATTTCAGGGTTTCATTTTGCTCTCACATTAACAAATAAGATCACATACAACTTATTTTTAATTATCAACACTGTCGGGGCCACGTGTTAGTGATGCATGTTATCTAGAACCAGTGATTTGAGTCCACTTGTCTGCTTACAAGAAAAATTGTTGTTAGTGATCACCTTCAATAAATACTTCTGTTCTGACTGAAGCGAGCTTGTCCAGGTTTGACAGAGTTCTCCAACATCAAATGACAGAAGATCAGGGTTAAATCCCGCAGACACACGCAAGACGTCTGCTGGTTTTTCAGCGCTTTGCTATTAGTCTGTATGTAACAGGCGCACTAGTGCTCATAAATACAGAAAAATTCCAAGCGTATGGGTTGGTTACAGAAAAGAGCAGCAGTTTTCCCTTCAGTTAAAATTGAAAATGAAATTAGTGACAAACACGGGTTTAAATATACACCGCCTTCTGGTTCAAAGAGTAGCAGCAACATTAAAAAACTACTTTCAAAGCAGAAATCAGCTTATTGAACTTGCACATTTTTATTTCTTTTTTTTTTTTTAAATGAGACTTTTGCAACACGACGGACCCGATGGGAAGACATTAATTGTAAGTCACCATTAGTCCCGGAAACTATTTTAGTAAACATTTTAGGTTTTACACAAACATTATTCACAAGTCCTTTAAGGCAATGATCCTATTTCATTAAAAGTCCACAGCGCTGTGACTTACTGGACTAACTGAGTTGTGAACTGCTGTTTATACATGTCCATTTCCAAAAACAGAACCACTTCCTGTTTAAATCTGGGGACAGCTGTATTCTCATGCTGACCACATGGGGAAAGAAAATAAACAGCTTAAACATTCGGAATCGTTCAAAGCTGTTACTAAGAACATTAAAGATGCTGCTCTGCTCAAGCATCACAATGTGACTTCGAGCCACCGTGAACAAAATCAGGACCCTGGAAGTGAAGGAAGTAAATGAAATTCAGCTTTTATGATTTCCACATCATTCACATCGCCTAACTTTTGACTATTGTTAAAATATTTAGTGAAAAGGTCCCATGAAGGTTTAAAGCCACAATAATTTCAGCTATTTACATAGAGACCTGAGTTAACGAAACGTGCGACACGTCCCTAAAAGTCGCGGTCTTAACTTTTGCTATTAGAGATCAGAGCCCTGACAGACTCTGACATGTAAACCTCACACAAACGGATGCTATCTTCTACGCTTTCTTTGTTTAATGAAGAACAGATTATCGTCTGCCGGGTACATCTTCGTGCCAGTTTTTTTGTCAGCAGTCGCAGGGGCTTGATTTTTCCTCTTTTTTCTCTTCTCTTGCTTTGCTTTAGGCACATGCACTTTTCCTCCAATAGAGCCAAAGAGAGGGTTGGGTCTATTTTCTGTGTGTCCCCCTGGTTGTGCTAAAGGGGCATCGTTCATTTTCTTCCTCTTTTTCCTCCTCTTCCTGTTCTCTCCCGTCCCTCCCCCTCTGGGAAAGTCTTCTGCTTCATCGAAAATTGGTTTATCGGCTCGCAGCGGGTTTCTCGAGGTGGGCACAGGTCTCTTAGGTTTCCATGGTTTAACATTGCCTACACTTTCCTGTTGTTTGTACTTATTAAACTTCTTTGTTTTGGATGTTGCAGCACTTAAGTCGTTATCATTAAAAAATAAATGGTTGGGCCTGGGATTGTGGTTGTTAGGAGTATGTTGAGGAGTATAGTTGGACTGGTGGTTGGTTTTATGAAGGCTGATCTTCTGTTTCTTCTTTGGGGGTCCAGGTGTGAGAAAGGCCTCAGAAAAAGATTGAAAACAGCCATTTTTCTTCAATTCTGGGGGAAAAAAAAACAAAATTAATTAATTTGATCTGATATGATTCGATAATTTATTTATTTTTTCCTTTTATGATTGAAAAAACAAAGTCAAATGGATAAAAACTCTTATGTACCAGGACATAAAATAATAATTTGTCCCTTATCAGGTTCTAAAAGCATTTAACTACAACCTCACGTGACCAATATCTGTTTAACAAAACGAAGGCAAAATGCTGAAGCAGTGTTTGAAGAGCCAAGTACTCCCAAGGACTGAATAGGTTATAAAACATCGTTTAGGAGCAAAAATAAAATTTTTTGCATGACTTCACATGATTGTGGAGGAATTTTGGGCCCCTCTTCTTTACAATGTTGCTTCAGTCTGCAAGCACTTGTTTGTGCACAGTTATCGTCGCCAAAGCACTTCAAAATCAAGCTGAGGTTTGGACTTTGACTCACTGCAACACCTTGATTCTCTTCATTTTCAGCATGTTGTCAGTTTCCTGCTGTGCTTTTGATAACTATTCTGTTTTCAGCCAAGCCTCTACAATACTCATGATGATTTGGGTCTTTTAAAGATTTCTTTGAACAGTTCTCTTTTCAGGGTAGAATAATTGCACAGCATATCACTAATGACTTAAAAAAAAACACACAAAAAAAAAAACAAGAATTGAGTGCACAACTTTGAATTTATTTTGGATTTTCTCTAAAGCTCATTCAGATGCTTTTGGTAGCCGTCAGCAAGTTTCTGACATAATTCTGGCTGGACATTTGCTTCTTGGCAGAATTTGTAGAGTTTATTTAAATGAGTTGGTGTCCTGGCACAGACCAGACTTTTAAACATATAGCCCAAGGTTTTCAGACCATAGAGGAAAGCTTAGTACTGTACCCCAGTCCAAGACACATGCTATTAAAAAGCCATGGGCTAAAAATTAATACTAGCTGCAGTCATAAAAAAAGGATATTTATTGGCCTATTTCTGTATGTGATTTACCTTGAACCTTCATCTTTATCCTGTGTTGTCTGCGCCTTATGTCTTCCACAGTGTCATAGTGGTTAATCAGTGAGGTTGTGGGATACACTCCATTGTACATCCTCCGTTGTGTACATGCCTTTGAAAAACACACGAGACACAGAATTAAAAAGACTGCAATATACTTAAAATGACATAATAAAAATGCAGCACATGAGGTCAAATCCAGTCCTACATAATCCTGCTGATTATGTTACTTTTCAAATCTGTTCAAAAAGCGATCCTGTACATGCCAACTCTGTGAGTAAACCTGAAGACGTTGGATGTCAAATACACTGTTGATTACAAAAACCTCTAGAAGGTTATATTTTACTATAATAATCTGCGTGTTTGTTTCCCTGTCCACTGTCAAAAGTCATTTTTGATCAGAAACGTCTGTATGGAGCTGCTATTTGAGCCTTATAATAAAGGTGGCACGGCCTTTTAAGAATAAATTAACCTCTCAACATCACTAATAGCTGCAAATGCTTATATCTTTTATTGCAAGTGACTACTCTGCAGCAAGCTATTTATGATTATTTGATATTTTAACTTAGCGTTTATGACATTTTAGAACACAAATAATGAAAACTTTTCTGAATTTATTTATTTTATTTAACACAGAAACAGGAAGTATTTCAGGGTTGTTCCTGGTTTAAAAGCTGGGTTGTAGAAGCTTGTTTCTACAACGGAAAAAAAACACACACAAAAAACAAAAACCCAAACAAACTGTGAGGCAAGAGCTAAGCAGAAGTTTTGAGCCATTAGCTCAAAATTTCAACTTACTGACTCAAACTGCTGCATAAGCTGAAATTCTGAGACCGTTTTGTGACTTTTCTCAGTCAGGCAGGACTGGCCCAAACATTACTAGTAAATAATTATTTAAACAAATAACAATAGTATTAAGAACTAAATATATTCCTTAAACAAAATATTGATTCTTTTTGTCTTAAAGAGTCTGCTTCCACTTTGGGCTTTATTGTTTTGGTCTATTGGCCAGAAAGACATGTAGAAAATGACAAATACCTACACATGTAAAATAACAGGCAATTCAACAGACCCGTGAGAAAGACAGTGAGGGTTACTTACATGGCCAAAGTGTCCCTTCCTCGAGCAGTTGTAGCAGTAGGCATGAGACTGACTGCTGCCCTTTGGTTGCAGCTTCACGGGAGGGCCACGTTTGGTCTGTTAAAAAAAACAACAATTTTTTAAATAAAAATAAAAAATCTAATCCCTCCCCCACGAACATGATGGACACAATAAAACGGTGGCTTAAACTCCCATTTCTGTCTCATTCTCCCTCTCCTCTGCCATCATTCCCATGCTCTCAATGAAGCGGACTGCAGTGTATTGTACAGAGAATATGGGCGCTGATATAAACCACTGATTTCCGAGGTATATTTAGAGGCCTGTAATGACCCGGTATGATAAGTAACTGTGTGTGTTTGTGTGTCAGACTGTGTGTGTGTGAGTGTTTGTTGGACACAGGGTCCCGTCCCCTATGGGCCAGTGTTCTGAAAGCCTTCCATGCTCCAGCGCCCACAGCTAATATACACTGATAAAGAGAGAGAGAGGAGACACAGGCAGAGTGCATTTACTGCTAATGCTACACACACACACAGCACACAAACACACACACCTAATGCTATTCTCAAAAACACACAACCACAAAACTACACACAAATTGCCCCCGCCCTCTCTCTCTCAACCCTGATTCCAAGATTACAAATGATTTGCGCCCCACGTCATTTCTTAAACATAGCTTAGGTAACCTCCCCCTACCCTCCCGCTTCACCCTCTCCTCCGTACACACCCCTGCAAACCCACATCTACACCTCACACTTTTCCCCTCTCTCTCCCTCTCTTTTCCGCTTGAGTAGTTTTGCGGCAGAAAGGATGAATGCTATTAGAGCGTCGCGTCATTATCGGGTCAGGCCTGCCGGGCCCATCTCCATCACAAAGGCCAGGAGATCACAGACCTCTCGCAAGCACAAACTCTCTCTCACACGCACACACACATACACATGTGCACCCCAAGGAGATCACAGCCCCCGTCTCGAGCCCCCCGCCCCGACCTCCACCCTTCCTGCCCCTCTTTCCATTCATCTTTCATGTAAATTGGCTGTAGGTCTCCCTCTGTCTCTCCCTCTCCCTGACCTTGGGCTTGCGTTATCTCCACACACTCTGATCCAGCACACAGACAGAATGAATGAAAGCACGAGAGACTCCCCCCCCCCCCCCCCCCCCCCACCAAACCACAAAAAAAAATAACCAACCCCCCCCCCCCCCCCCCACCCCACGGCA
>VURO01048786.1:35074-47242 GCA_015108175.1 Pelvicachromis taeniatus
GTGAGGGCTGGCGGACGCTTACCGGCTCTCTCTTTATGTCTCTCTCCTTTAGGAGGTGTTTGACATGAAGTGCTGTTCTCACAAGGTGACTCTGAAGGGCCTGAATCAGAGAGAAAAGTACTGTCTCCAAGCGCAGATTGTCCTCCCTCTGCAGGGCAAGAACAGCACCCACAGCTCTCTGAAATGCATCACTACCCCCTGACAGCACAGGTATGAAAACACATTCCCTCATATCACATCATCGTATCACATGTCATCATGTCCTGCCGCTGGGAGGGTAGAGACGTATCTAGCTCCTGTAGATATCACCACAGATGCAGATTCCTTCTACAGCACAAAGCTACCCTATCTGTGAGAAACTTTTTGTCAGCTGCACACAGACCAGTTGGAGAGTATTGTTGATGACCAACAATACTGCTGCAACAAAAGATCACCCAGATGAGATGTCTAGTATCATTTGTCACATAACAATTGCCTGAGGCTTTGAGATAGAGGGAGGAAAATAAACTCCTGGAGGAGAAATCCTATCATGAGATTCTCTACATGATGACAATAATTACCCCAGCTCACCCCACCCTTTTCACTATATTCAGATCTTTTAAAGACACGTTTCTCTCCTCTTTCTCCATTTGCTCATTTTGTTCTCTTTTCTGCAGACGCAGCGTCGGCCATCCCTTCATCATTAATCCTCCATCGCTACCTCGAAGGCCACAGCCACACACCTCCGTGCCAGTAAAAGTGATGCACTTTATTGTACACATTAAGAGTCTCATATGAAAGGCAAACTTTCACTTTGACTGGAAGAGGATTGTTTTTTTTTTTTAGTTTTTTAAGTTAAGAGTATTTTAAAATATTTTTTCTATTCATGGCAAAATAATCTGAACTCAAGAGCCACCTGGTAGATTAATCTACTGATCGCAGCAAAGTGGATCTCAAAATGAGTTTTCTATCCAACGGGCAGTCAAAAGTGGTGACAGGCAGCTTTTCCGCTCCATAAACCATAAAAAAAAAACATTATTGCAATCTGGCATGCTCATTCACACATGGTCAACATACTATACGGTCAACTTATGTGTGTTTGCTCATTCCTCTCACATGCAGTCCAGCAGTGAGGATCAGTGAACGTTGCTTGAACTTCTTTAAGAGAGCTTTTTGAAAAGAAAACTGTATGGGAATGTACTGTGCCAAATGTATCACACTCCAAATAAAATCCACAGTTGAAATTGACCTCTGTCCTGTAGTTTTGACCCTTTTTGTGCTTTTGCAGTTTTCTTGTCTTCTTCTCTTTGTATTTTATTTCCTACAAAGGTGTAGAAGTTACACCTATTTGTGCAGCCATGCATAAATAAACAAACATATCTATATACATATCTATCGCTGTCTCTATATCTCTCTCCTATAGCTGGATAGCATAGCTGGATAGTGTAGTAGTAAGACTCCAGGCCTCTGGAGCGGAAGGTCGTAGGTTCGATCCCCACCCCTGCCTGAGGCGTCTGTACCCAGTAAGGGTCCCCCAAGGCTAAGCTAAGCGAGCCTACCAAGCCCCAAATTAGAGCATTTTACCCAAGAAGGATCGTTAAGTGCGAGAGTCCTGAAAGACAGGATCATGGCGAAGCTTGAAACCTGGCCGCAAGTCTGTGTGAAGAACCCTCAGAAGATCAACTAGATGATGTGAATTCAGCACTACCACCATTACTGATCTACACTATGGCAGCAGTGATTTATATGTGTATACACACATCTATATATCTCTAGCATAGTGGTAGCTGGACCGGGGGTATAGATCTCACCATCACTGCCCCAACTAAGAAATATCCAGGACAACTATGTACTACTGTCTTTGAATCTGTCCTGAACCAACCATCCAGTCCTTGCCACGCTTTGGTGGATTTGCTTTTGCATGTCAAGGAACATTTATGAGCATGATGCAGAACTATTAATCATCTTCAAGGTGACACCAAACAAACTTTGAAATAATATTTTTAACTGTGTTTGTGCAAAAACAACAACAAAACAAAACAATGGCATCAGTCTCGACTTAGACTTTATTGAAAACATTGATAAACTCGATACTCTTGATCAATCAGGCATGAAACGACAAATACTGTAATGATATCAAACAGCGCTCACTGAAACAGATGTCCTCTAAGCTCAATCTGACACAGTCAGCGTGACACAAGTGTTCAGCGATTTAAAGGAAGCGCTGCATTTAACAGGAAGTTCTCATTTAATTGGGAGGGCGGTGGGTCTTTCAGCTACAGTGCTTCACACAGAGGATCTTTGTGGCGTTTTCATGTGGAGTCGCCTTCTTTGTAGGAACTCCTCACCAGCAGCTAGTTCATTTAGTGGTTTTGGTCCTGAAGCTTGAAAGGCCTTAGCGCTGGTAGAGCTGAAGTTTGGTCCTTTAGCCACACAGCCTGAATGTGCCGTGTCTGGATTCACAAATACTATTGCTGCAGTTTGTCAAATATATTGGAATGTGTGTGTCTGGGAATGTTTTGGGTCTGCAGTGTTATAGCAGCAGTGCATGCTGGTGTTTAAAGATGCCCATAATTCATTAATTAATAATAATTAAAAAAAAAGGCTCTCTTAACAGCTTTATGATCGGTAAGGCCCTTTACAGAGTTTGGAGCTGCTCTGAAAGTCAGTGGTCATAAAACACAGCAACACAGGAAGTTATAAAATGCCACAGTGAGATACACATGAGCAATCAGTTATATTTACACCATTTGGAAATTCATATATTTTAGGAAATCAATCCTTGAGTGGGCCAATTTATATTCAATTTACTGGGGGGAGAACAATCAACACTACACAATTACAGGTAGCGTTGTGTCCAGAATATATCCTTCATTATCAGCTCTGCATACTGTCAAGTTTACACAAGTCTGGAAGAAACATGTTGAGCAAATCAACATTCAAAGCCCTTTGTGAATACTGAGGAAAACTAGCAAGATCATGAAAGGCAAACGGTGTTGACTGTGAATATTTTCTAAATGCAGAAACCTTTTGCTTAACATTGTATAAAAAGTGTACAAAGAGAAACAGATACAACCGACAACCTGACTCAACTAAACGTTAAAACCATGTAACAGCGCTATCACAGAATCAAACCGACCAAACTGGGGCTGATTTCTATGACTGTGAGTGACCGAGCTTTTAAAACGACAAAGCTGAAAGGCACACATTTATCAGGTTTACAGTACAAGTATTGCAGTTTTGTGCAGTTGATGCTCTAAACGGTAAGTAAACACTCTCCTGTGTGCACATTTATGGGCTTTGTAGAAATCCGAAATATCCATGCAGTTTATTTGGGGTTTCCCTCACGTGAACATTCACGGCTGTTGCGTTCTGCTGCAGGGTGCCAAATATAGAACATTTTACCAAAGAAAAAAACATCTATAAATACTCCATATACCATATTATCAACACATGACCACAACTTCTAAATGAGAAGAATCCAGGTCTGCTTTGTAGGACTTCCAGTTTTCTACCCGCATCTCTAAAATATTCAGGGAATTCTGGGTGGAAACATACATGCATCTCTACCCGGATCCAGTAGGAAATCTACTGTGAGACAGCGTGGCCTCATGGCAACACATGAAGTAGTCCAAAAATGTGATCTGTTCCTGTGCACTCATGGAAAGCAATTAAATATGTGACAGTAACCCCGACTGTCAACTTGAAGTGTCTCAAAAAGAAGTGTAACAGAGCTTTAAAACATGGCTCAGCTGTTTTATTTGATCCTAAACCACAATCTGTGTTCAAAACTAACCAAGCAAGGTTTTTTTTGGTCTGAATCTTAACCACGAAAACATGTTTGGAATTTGAACTGTAGTCTTTTAAGTGAATGCCACTATCTTCTCCTTCCTAAGGTGGATTGGTGCGCTACAATTTGTGTTCATGAACCTCATAAACTCTCCTCAGACTGTGTGGCAGGTGTTTTTCTGCATGCAGACAAACATAAAAAAAGGAAAACATTTTTCTCCATGAACACAAATTAACACACACATTTCTCGACTACTCCACGGACTGTTCGAAAACCCAGAATCCGTTGCGCAAGAACACTAGCTGTACTGCAGCATTGCTGCCTCAGTCATAAAACAGCATTAATGCCATATAAAAGAAAACAAAACTGCCAGCATTAGGTCGATTAAAGGATTAAAAGAAATATTTACAAACAAGGCATAATATATTTTTTTTGTTCAACATTTTAAGGGTACATGCATGCATGATTTTTAAGTCGGAAAAAAAAAAAAAGTCTAAAAGTGTAATCACACTTCTTTGAAACTGACATGGAATGTATGTCCTGTTGGTTTCTAAGGTAAGGTCAAGTCTCTTCATATTAAATTACCTATAAAAATATATATATAAATAAAAAGGTGAGGGTATTGTGTTGAGAAAGCTGCAGCAGCGGTCAACGTTTAGCTGCACTGATAGAACGAGAAAGAAAAAGGGGTGAGGGGGTGACAAGAGCGAGGAAAGGACGAGGGGAAACAAAGGTGGCAGTCAAGCACCGAGATGATCACAGGAAGAGCTGCTGATCCATCTCTGGAAAGTTCTGCCTTGGTTTCAGAACCATGTGTGTGTGTGTGTGTGTGTGTGTGTGTGTGTGTGTGTGTGTGTGTGTGTGTGTGTGTGTGTGTGTGTGTGTGTGTGTGCTAGAGAGAAACACACTAGAAGACCTTTTTGAGAAACCTCACTCTGCTGCAATTCTAGAACATAGAATGTGTTCTAAAACTGCAACAAAGCTGTTTCTATCGTTCTGTACAGAACTTTATCAGATAGAAACAAAGGCAGCCTGGTTTTAACCCCTCCAGGAGTTCTCTGTGTGTACGTTCGGAACACTCTGCGCTGTGAGGAACGAGCTACAACCACCAGCAAGCAGATCGCTTCTCGAGACTTCTAAGAGAGGAACTCTTTGTCCAGCTCGAAGACAGAGGGCCGTGCGGGGGAGCTTTGAATGCGGCACAGCGGCACGGTGCAGTCTCGTTTCTGGCCCTCGGTGTCCATGTCCAGCAGGGAGCAGCCCATCCCTACCTCTGAGGACAGCATCGCGTTTAGGTTCTGCGCCGTCTTTTCTCCGGAATAGTGACCTAGGGAGTAGCTTTTGTTGCGTCCTCGCAGGAGAGCCCAGGTGTGGGGTTTGGCCCTGAGTGACACTGGCCGTGGTCTTGTGAAGGCCTCTCCACCAGTGGGCTTTTCTGGCCCTCCATCCTTCCCTTTCTCTTGTTTCTCCTGCTTCTTTTGTGTAACTGGAGGAGGCAGAGCGGGCGGGCCATTGGCTGTGAACAAACAGAGGTACATTTTTGGGAATCCTTTTTAAACCTGTATATACAAGTTTTCTTACTTTGTGTTAGTTACTCACTGTTGTGGTTGGTGGTGTATTTCTTTCTGCGTAGACGTGCTGCTGGGTTGTGGTTGGTCTGCTCTGGTGGCTGGCTTTGGCTTTGCACCGCTGTCTGTGTTTTAGCTGCAGTCTTGTTACTCTGGCCTTCTGGAACTGCTGCTGGGCTGGATCTGGATGGCTCGGTGTGATGATTGATAGCCACTTGCGCAGCCTTCACAGGGTTAGACTCTGACATCTCCGCTTCAGACTGTAATAGAGACTTGGTGGAGTTGTATTCCATGATGGCTGACATGGAAATAAGATTGACAGCTTGGGGGGAGTTGTGGTTTGACGTTGCCTCGTCTTTACGGGAGCGACCGCTTGGTGGTGAAGTGCTGCGGCGGAAACGGGTTGCACGTTGAAACAGGCCCTCTTTCTTCTTCTTCTCTTTCTCCTCTTTCGGGGGCTCGCAGTCTTCGCCAGCAGCTGAGTTTTTCAGGGCCTCTCTGATGTCATAACCGAGCACAACCGAAGCCAGCAGCGAACCGCAGCCATACAGCACGGTATCAGTCTTGCGGCGACCTGATGTCCTTTTCAGGCTGTTGGTGGGTGTAAGCTGTGGGGTGGTTGAGGTGGATGAAGTGGACGTGGTGGTGTATGGGTCATCTGGAGTCTCTGGTTGGCCGCTCTGACCTGCTACCCCCACTCCAGCATCTCCCGTCCCGCAGTTTCCACCAGGGCAAATCTGAGTCTGCTGCTCGTCCCTCCACAGAGGTAGATCGATGTACACCTGGTTGGGGAACTTGAGCTGCTTTGGTTTGGAGCTGCTGTCAGGACATTCCTGGGAGGAAGTCTCATCTTTACTGTTACCTGCTAAAAACACAGAAGTGGAAATAACAATAAATACCGGCTCCATATAAATCCAAGAACCATTTAAACAATAATATCACCGCTTGACAGTTTACGTTTAGCTCACCTTGTTCGGCAAACAGGGCAGCAAGTGGGACAGACTTCTGGGACTTCACCAGGCTGGTGGACCACGGGTTACTGCCATCTGACAGAGGACGCACTCTATAAAAACATTATTTAAAAAAGTACAGACGTGAAGTACACTACAGAATTAGTTACATATGTAAAGAAAAAACATAGAACTGCACTGTAACTGTGCCGACAAGGATTAAAGATGCTTTTTCGTGCACAAAGCTGACCACTAGGTCGAGCAAAATTAGTGCTGCATTGGCTGCTGCAGAATATCATTACTATGTCATCTTTTGAGGCGACCTGGTCTTTGTGTCTACTCTATGCATCGGCTTCCCGTCATTCTGCTTTTCCATTCTTGACACATATGTACGTCACACTGTTCCCACGCGATCCAACCATTACTGGACGGATGAGTTTCAGAATGCAGCACAGTGCATGCCACTTTCCATCTTCTTACTATAATGATCACAACATATGCTCATTTGTCTGTATATACCTCATCGCCTCTTTAACAGGAAGGCCAATCTGAGCAAAACTTTGCACAAACATTGTCATTCATACAGTAATTATTAACATCTATATATTTTTAGAAAACGATTTACTATAAATCACCATTGTTTAGATTTTTGTATATGTTCACTTCATCATCCCCATGTGAATGCAATGTTACATTTTCCATTTGTGTCTATTTCACGTGCAAGTGAACAGAAAGGTTGTTGTTTGTTTTTTTTTTTTAAATTACATGAGACTGTGTTTCACCATCTGCAATGTAGTCCTTTAGAGAAGCATACAAATGATGACTTCTTTACTTTTCTTTGATTTTGCGACTGTAGCATGGATCAGACAGAGGAAAGTCAAAAACACTTTGAAAACTGGATTTAGACAAGCGTCTAGACAAACGTGACTGTCATGCTTTTTTCCCTGTGTGTAAACACACTTCACCTCTGAGCGGCAGCAGGCCTCTCTTTGCTCTGTACTGAACTGGGTCCCCAGGTTCTTCCTTTCTTCTTGATTCCCTTTTTCACGTCATCAAACTCCTCTGGCCTGAAGAGGGAGCTGCGGCCCCACGTACGGTTGCTCTCATCTTGAGTAACTGTAAATGCAGGGACTGTTAAGTTTTACAAATAAATGAACCAATCAATCACCTGCTACAAGTTGCTGTTGACCGAAAGACATTCCTCACAGGGAATATAGAGTAGACATGTTAGTAGGATTATTAAATGTTTTCTGCCACCTGTACAATCCTGATAGTCATTAATCCACAGAAGCATTATCGAGTACTTAAAAAATGTGTGTAAACACCAAACCCCTGGAGTACTGTTGTTCACAATTTACATACTTTTTCGAGTCGTTTAATTTAATGTCTGATTCAGGACGATTCAGAGTGACAGTCATAATCATGACAGTGATAATCAGGTGTATATTAACTTCTGCACAGAACAAAACCAGCATTGTTATAAGATCATCTTACAGATACTGGTTAGTTGTGAAGTTGTTATGAACATCAGCAAAAGCAGCATCCACCAATTATGTCTCAGCAGCAGACAAGGGCCAAAGAAAGCTGCCACCAAATTAATTTGTAGAATTTAAAGACAAAATGATAAACAGCTGACTGGCCCATGTCTGCAGCATGAACCGTGTAGCTAACTTATTTGATTTTCAGGTTGATGAAAACATTTTTACAAGTAGAAAACACCAAAGTCTTGTTATGATCCACACATCAGATAAATGCTGTCAATCTGCAAGAGAAAAATCACCACTGATGGGAAACTTTAACCACTTTCAACACTTAAGGTTAGCCACACGTAACACACAGCGCTCAGCGCTACTGGCAACACCTCACACTGCCTTGCCTTTCCTCCTGAACCCAGAGTAGGATGACACCTCACTGGTCAAATCAACATCCTGTTGGTAAACATACAAACTGTCCCTCGGCCTGTGGGATGTCACTGAGGAGGGAAATGTACATGTTACAGCCAACCACCATCAGGACTGTGAAACAGAGCATTTAACGCCATAAAACAGAAGGTGGAGCACTTCAGCCACAGCTGCCATAAATAAGTCTAGATGTTTATGTGTTGGAATAAACATTCACAATTACATGTATGAATGAAATTCAGAAAAACAGACTTTAAAATGTGCAAGAAATAGGTGTCCCTGTCAACAGGGCTGTTATTCAATTCCTCATCAAGTGTACATTCCTGTGTGGACTAAATACAGGCTTCTAAAACACACCTCCTCCTTAGGTAGCACAGATTGTGTCTAATCTTGTAGCTCAAAGCATCAATTAAGACTAAGTTTAAACACACGAATCTGTATAAAAATGTACGTCTTTTTTCTAGTACTCTGATTTTTCTGGGCCTCCTATGTTACAGAGAAGACCCCCATCTGTATTATCATCTACCATAAATGCACAAGAGGAATTTGTTCCAGTTATTGCAGGGGCGTTGGTGTGTGACTAACATCTTTATAAAACTGTTCAAACAACTGGCTCGACCTCTGGAGCTTTTGTTCACATGGCTCTAGTCATTGTGCATGATACTGTTCCCATGTTCCCAGTTCCTGTGAAATTCTCAGAGCTGATGTGATTTCTTGAGCAAGCTGGACTCAAGATAGGAGAGTAAGCACAGCTAAGACAACCTGTTTTTAATATGCAAAAACACAAACTGAACTTACGCTGAATGGCTCGTAGACGAGGGATAAGTGTGGGACTGCTGGGAGGAGAGGAGCTGGTACTGTGAAGGCTCCGCCTTTTGTCCATGGAGGGCGAAGCCTGCACGGTGATCTTATGTTGGAAGTCTGCAATATGCCGGACAAGTAAAACAGTTATTATAATCCCAGGGGAGTTATGGTTCAAGTGATTACAGTTTGATATGTATACTTAGATTTTCCAACACAGTTCAAATGTTGCAAACACAACAACATCAGAATGGTCATTTAATCTGGATGAGTTAGTTTGCTTATTTTTTCTGGAAAGCCTAGGCTAAAAGCTTGGAAAATACATTATGGTTTAACTTTTTATTTTGCTACAGATATATGGGAATGATGTGGCAAACGGACCACTATCAGACAAGAACTATATACTGGAAAAACATGACTTGTTCAGCTTTGGAGCTGTTTTTGACAGCAGATTCCAAGTAATTCAAATACCAAATTAATTTCAAGGCTTTGACGGGCAGTGGGCATGGCAATTCTCACTCTCTTTGTACCACTGAGTGATGGTACAAAGGGACAAAGAGGATTCATCCAGAGTGAGCGCTCCAGTTCTCACTCTGGATGGAAAGTACTGCAATCCATTTTTTTTTTTTCCTTGGAAAAAACAGTCACTAAAGGGCTATTAGGGAAAAAAAGAAGGTTGATTTCTATCTTGGGGTTTGGAAGAAGAAATAATTTAGTTCAGTCTACATGCTCACCCGAGGGTAGGCTGATGCGGTTCCCATCCTTCAGTTTAAGGCGGGAACGTTTAAATTTGCCTTTTCTCTTCTTCACGTTTGGCTTGTCTTTGTTGAGCTGGAAAATAAGGATGTTGAGCTCTCTCTCCAGCACGTTGATCTCGCGCTCTGCCAGCTGCTGCTCCCGACGCTTCAGCAACTCCTCCTGAGACTTCTGCTGCAGGGCGGCTCGTGTCAGCTCCTCTTCTCTGGAACGTAGCTCCTGGAAGAAGCACAGATTAAGCAATAAGTGCATTCATAGAACTGGATGAAAGATTTCAGGCAATGACACCCTGAAGGCACCTTATAGACTGCAATAGCTGCTCTGACAATAGTGAGCCAAGTTGGCATTGTTTGCCAACACTGTATGAATTAAAACATAAACAAACAGAGCTAGTCACGTCTACATTTGGCACATCCAGATCTCAGAAAAAGCCGTTGGTGGCTCAGATTAATTTACAGGTAATCCATGTGTCAAGTTTTAAAGAACTGATCAAGAACATTATTGGAGGACTGATGCTTGGAAACAATAACAACAACAAAAAAAGGACATTAACTGTATCCGATTCAACTGTGCATTGCAGGCTGTTCTTAGTTTCTCCAGGAGTGCAGAAGTAAATTATATAGGCTCCTTTTTTAGTGAACAGTCAACATTTAAAAGATAACAGGATAACTACGATAAGAAAAAGTACTTTAGAAATCCAGAAAGGATGCATCTCACCCTCGCTAGATCAATATTCAGAACTACTTTTTAGTTGTGCGTCTGTGTCACATTTGTTCTTGTAAAGATGTTTCATGTGCAGTTTTAGACATGTTTTTGAGCACTAAAATCTTTAAAATAGGGACGAGTAGGTATGTTACATAATTCACCAATAATAAGCTGGTTCAGGAGACTCAAACATGACAAACCTCTTCTACCACCTACGCAAGAATCACGTGAAAGAGTATGGAGAGAGTTTATGGATGAGAAGCAAAAAAGAGCCGTCAGGTGCTCAAAATAAACCTCAAATGTTACAACAGGCTTTTCCCCGCAGCACCTCATGTAATAAATACTCACAAAGAAAATGTCGGCCGTTACAACTTATGTCTAAACATATATACTGTAGTTTCATTCATGGGTAAAACGTCGAGTCGCCCGAGATTCACAGCATTTACAGAAAATGCACTATATATATATATTTTCATTCAGGAGCCTTCTGTTTGAGGCAGTGTTATGCTTTGAGGCAGTGTTAAGCTCTCCAACCACTGCTTACTCATTCTTCACTCCCTCTTTTTTCTCTTGAATTGCTCTCAGTTGAGTAATAATAATCCTTACTGGATGACTTCCATTAAGCAGCTTTACAGTCAAACCACTTCAGCCACCCACCTAGACACAGATTACGGTAAAAAAAAAAAAAAAATTTAAACAGGAAATCTGTTTAAATAAAGGGACTAATTCTCTAATCTTGTAAAATTTATGATGGGAAAGCTCAAAGCTAAATTTGCCTTATTATTTGAGCTTAGTATAGTGTGTGCATGTTGGTCGAATTTAATACAGCATGGTGAGGCAACAGAAATTACCAGCTGTGCAGATAAGCGTTTAATTTTAGGGATTTTAATATTTAAAAAAAGAAATCCTCATGCTCAAACTGTGGATTAGCAAAACTGGAAAAACTAGAACAAATCAGACAGCATAAATCTACAATACAAAAATAGGCACAAATTAAACTCTCAAAAACAACACCACCTGTGCACTTTTGTATTATGTGTAAAACTCGGCTCACCATTCATTAACTCAGCTCTGTGTGCTGATCCTGCTGTTTCTCTAAACACTAATTAACCCCCCTCCCCCCACTTTAAGCCAGAAACGGCAGACTTATACAGGAAGCAGATTAAGGGTTTAACAAGGGGAAGTCCACTAAAGCACTTTGGCATTAATGACTTGATTGTTAAACGTGCGATTTAGCCTTATCCACTGAAAGTAACCAATTAAACATTTTTATCCCATGAAAGCAGTCCAGGGCGATACATCGGGGTTAGACTTAATGATAGATTTGCCTCCGTGTATCATTACTAAAACTCAAAGAGTGAAGCAAGATGAAAAGTTGGTCTTTTTTCATACTTGGCTTCAGGGTCCAACTTCCCACACTGTGCAGCACAGAGGACAGGAATGGAAATTAAGTTTACTTTCATGTCTTTAACCAGCTGCCAGGATAGTTCTGTGTTCAGTGGCTTTAACATATTGATGTTAGTGTAATGAAGAATCTCCTCCTTCTGCTTTACCTTTTCTTTGGTCCTGAGCTCATCAAACATTTCCTGGATCTCTACACGCCAGTCGTCCTGCATGCTGTGGAAGGAGTCCTGGGGCATGGTGGCCATCACCGCCTCTTCGATGGCTGACAGCTGCTCCAAGATGCAAGAAAAAGAGGGACGCACATGGGGGTCCTG
>VURO01048788.1:5300-18031 GCA_015108175.1 Pelvicachromis taeniatus
ATTCAGTCCCCCCCCCCCCCCCCCCCACAGCATTATAGAGTCCTCGTCCTGTAGGTTTTTTCCTTGTCATTCGTCACCTGTCTTTAGATTTGAAAAGCCTAGATTGACGTACCAATTTGATAACAACCATCACGTGCGGTTGTTGGTTTACTGGCAGTACAGAACTCCAAGCTGTCCCACATACCGTATTTTTCGCCGTATAAGACGCACTTTTTCTTCCCCAAACTGGGGGGGGGGTTGGTGCGTCTTATACGACACATTTTGCCTGCATTAAAACTGCTCCTAACTTTATGTGCTGCTTGCTCGCAGTCCTCTCTTTATGCTGTGTGTGCTGCAGGCTGGATTTGGGCATGTACTGCAGGCTGTGCTTCCTCATGTCTCCCCGGGCAGTCTCACTTCTTGCTGGTCAGTGTGGGCACAGTTTGGCCTCTTCTGTGCATATCTCCCGGGCACTGTATCGATCTATGCTGCCCTGAAACGTCCGCACGTCTGCCCCTCCTGCTCCTCCTGCTCCATACGTTCCGCCTCCTCCGGCCAATGTTTACTGTGTGCTGTCCGTGCTCTGCTCCGCCCCGCTCCTACTTGATTGGATGCCCGTGACTGATGGGCAGAAGAATTGATCCGCCAAAGCTCCAACCTGAATCACGGGTGCCGTTTCTCAATTCTAAGTACGCGAGTCCGGACTCCCTCGCATTCTCGGCAAGACCGGACTTGCCGAGAACGCGAGTCCGGACCCGCAATTTGTGCAATTGGAACACCAGCGTACTCGATGATGTCACAGGTCATGTGAACGTGACCGGGCTGGTCTCGCCAAATGCATGACGAGTTATTTGGCTCCACCAAGTCCACACAAGTCACCACCGACGCATGCTCGATAAAACGGGCGGAGCCAGAACACATGCGGGAACTTTTTGCGTTCTCGGCGTGATGCGTACTTTGAACTGGGACAGTACTTGGTCTCTGACTGATGACGTATAACGAGTCCGCGAGAACGCAAGTACACACAAGTACACATGTTGGGAAACGGCCGGGGAGAAGACACACCGCCCTCCCTTCATTATACTGTTGCTTCTGGATAGATCACAGGTTGTGTGTGTGTGCGTGCGTGTGTGTGTGTGAGTGTTCTACAGTATTTGGTTCTGAATCTTTTTTTTCTAGATTTTTCTCCTTTAAAATTGGGTGCGTCTTCTATTCAGGAGCGTCTTATAGGGCGAAAAATACGGTAAAAATACGGTATGTTGCCCCCCCCCCCAGAGCCCTGTACTCCTTCTCCTAATGAAGGTCTGTGGGCTATGAAGACAACTCTGCTGATTTTCAGCGAGCAGCTGTTTGTGAAAATAAGACCTAACCCTACTGTGATAGAGGAAGTGAAGGGCAGAAATGCACACTTTTCTACTGTAATCAATTTGTGTTGTGAAATGCCGCTGCAGCTGGAGAGTACATCAGGGGTCCCCAAACCTTTTCCAGTGAGGGCCACATAGCTTTTCCCTTCTGTGTTGGGGGGGCCAGGGTCAGTTTGTAACAGAAAAAGTGTGACGATCACAGGGGTGCCGAAATGTAAACATTCATTGTTTTCCAGAAAGCCACGCATAACCAAATATTAATAACCCTTTATGAGATCAAATAGCCCACTCTGGGTTCTTCACAGAAGGAAAGTTTCTGTTGCACAATCAGGTCAAAGTTGAGCTTCAGTGGTCAGAGCAGACTCTCTTAAATAACACCACTGTTTGTCCCACCACTGTCTCATCTACGTCCCTCTGAAAACCACAAAGCGAGCAGGCTGTACAGCACCTACACAGATCGATACATTTCACTACCAGTATGGTTGTGGAGATGGATTTTATCCCAGTAGGTTTATTGTGATTATATTTGTTTATACTCAGAATGACTCATTCAGAAAAGTGAGCTTTGTACTGTGTGTTCATCAGTGTGAGCTGTGGGCCTGCGTCGGGCCGCTTCCATTCTAGTCACAGCCTGATGTTCATCTGTCAGTCTTGATCTCATCGTTTTCAGGAGTGTCGTGTGTGGAAAGGTTTGCTCGCAGATATACGTGCTGCCGAAAAGTGTGGACATCTTCATTGCATGTTTTTTTTTATGTTCGGGTACGTGTCATTTGGGAGGGAGGCATAGAAGTCAACGAGACTGTTGGGCTTGAACGTGTCTTTCAGAACATCACAGGTGTGTAACTCGGCCAGCTCAAACTGATCAAAAGGCCGTGCTTCATCGATGTCGGCAACAAAGGGGTTCTGGAGAAGACGGATTTCTTTTGCATGAACATGTAGTTGACGGAATCGCACACCGAACTCCGCCTTCAGCATTTCCAGTGCTTCCACACTGTTCAGCTGGGAACGGGACGGCTGGGTTCTCTGCAGAAAGCTTTTGGGTAGCAGGGAGATGGGTGAAGTTGTGCTTTTTCACTTGTTCCAAAAGTAGTCTCGATTGCATGGCCAGACTGGGGGGGGAATACGTCTCTGGTATTGTTCAGGGGGCCGGGTCAAATGTGGAGGCGGGCCGTATCTGGCCCTCGGGCCGTAGTTTGGGGACCACTGCTGTAAGGTAATGATGTACGCTGCGTGTTTTGCTTAGACGGGTGACGAGAATGAAAATACATCACTTGTTTGTAAATAGAAGAGAAATGTGTGGCGAGATGCTCCATAGGTCTGACTGTGTGTTTGCACATTAACTAATGTCAACGAGTGTGTGCCCTATATGTCTGTGTGCACTGTGGCGCTGTTGTGAATGCATGTGCGTGCTCGTGCGGTGCTCGTCTGTAGAAATAAAGGGTGTTGTTTGTGGATGAGTAAGGAAACGGGTGATCGATACAGTGAGAGAGAAGTGAAGGAGTGTGTGTGTGTGTTTGTGTGTGAGTGAGAGAGAGAGAGAAGTGAAGGAAAGAAACCAGGAAGGAGAGTGTGTGTGTGAGAGAGAGAGAGTGAGAGAGAGAGAGAAGTGAAGGAAAGAAACAAGGAAGGAGTGTGTGTGTGTGAGGGAAAGAAACAAGGAAGGAGTGTGTGTGTGTGTGTGTGTGTGTGTGTGAGGGAAAGAAACAAGGAAGGAGTGTGTGTGTGTGTGTGTGAGGGAAAGAAACAAGGAAGGAGTGTGTGTGTGTGAGGGAAAGAAACAAGGAAGGAGTGAGTGAGTGAGTGAGTGAAGAAAAGAAACAAGGAAGGAGTGTGTGTGTGAGAGAGAGAGAGAGAGAGAGAGAGAGAGAAGTGAAGGAAAGAAACAAGGAAGGAGTGTGTAAAAGGAGACGAGAGAGAGAAAACGACAACAACAACAACCGGGAACATTCCGATTGTCAGCTAAACGCAGATTGACGTGTTCACCTGCTGTGACATTATTTATACTGACGGGTTAAACAGATGTTAATGTAAGAGCGTGTGAGTGGATGATAACAAAGTGTAGCGGATACTCATCTGGAGTCAGTACAACCACGGAGTAATGCTGGGGTGGCGACACAACGTCCATCTATATAGAGCCGGTCCAGCGATGACCGCAGGGCAGCCCCTCTGGATGGAGCTGCGTCTCACTGGAGACAGGAGCTCGCGTCGTTGCAGGATGTCTTTGGGGAACTGGTCGTTCACGCTGAAGTCCGTTCCCTTCAGCGCTCTGCCGCGACTCTTCACCTGCTGCTTCTGTTTGAAGTGGCTGAACTTGGCCACAATAGGACGCGGTCTCCGTTCCCCACTCGCACGGCCCCGATACGATGCACTCTCGAGGTGAGCGAGCATCGTACTCTCACCTCGAGAGTACGATGTTCTTGACGGCGTTCTCCGGCAGCTTCAGGTGGGTTGTGATGAAGCTTCTCGCCGTCGCTTCTGCGTCTTCTCCAGCAGATTCTGGAATACCAGAGGAAACAAGGCTATCCCTCATGCTACGGGCTTGTAGGTCAATAAGTCTTTTATTTTTTAATTTTCTGTGTTGAGATGTGTCACGTTCTCAGTAAGGGACTTGACCGAGTCCCGTAGCGTGGCGTTTTCAGCCGCGAGTGTTTCCACCTGCTGCTGGCTGAGGTTTAAATTCCCGGTGTAGGATTTCCACCAGGGACAGCCGGGCATCGAAGCTGGACAATCGCTTATCGATTGATTCCAGGATGTCGGCGACATCTTTTCGATGACGGCTGGGGAGGATGCTCTGGGTCTTCTTTATCACGGTGTCCTCGTGGAACCTGTCAATGAAATCTTGGAGAGCGTCTAAACTCTCCCCGTTGTCCTCCAGGGTTTTGGAGATGTTAAACAGATGAGGTTAATTATAAGACGGTTGATTATTTGGTATATCTAAAACTTGAAGGAGTATTTGTTACGTTCTAAGCTACCATTTGCCTTTTTATTTGTTTTTTTTTCGCCAAAATCTCCGGCGTCTGACGTCACTTACTGCACGGGAGGATTAGACTTCATTTTAAAATGTGGCTTTGAGGTCAATAAAATCCCAATCAAGATATCCAACTTTCACAAGCAGACTTTACATTTTTGGAAAATGATATTTACCCACAACTTTTCTCCGCATAATTGGACCTAATGGAATAATAGGCTAATAACACTCAATCGAAACTCGATTTTCAAAAGCAACTGCTTTAACAAAAATATTTTCTTTGTAACAGATTTGTTGGATGATAACGGGGTCATTCTAAGTTACATAAACCTTTCAGGAAAATACTGTAAGTTGTTCTCAAAGAGAAAAACAAATTGTGTAAACTGATCCGTCTGCTTCATCTGATTCAGAACTTTATGATTTACAATAATGTCCCATTGGTGTGACTTAAAAAACTGGAAAATTGATGATGTGCCACCATTCGAATTGCATCATATTATTTTTTTTATGTGGATCATGTAGCATTGGGTGCCTCGGACATTGTTAACATCATCATACTTTGGGGTAAATATCATATCCATTGTGCTAAATGGAGGAACGCTAATCCTTCTCTCCCTGGTGTTATTAATGATTTCAAGAGATTTTTTTTTCCTTGCTAAAAAAGGCAAAAAGCAAATATGCCAAAAAAACTGAGAAGGATATTGGCCGTCTCCTGCGGTTCTAAATTTGTTTTATTTTATTGTTTCACTGCTCCTTTATGTGACATTTAAATGCCTGGCATATGTTTCTTTTCCTTAATCCTATATTTCCCTGTTGTTGTTGTTGTTGTTGTTGTTGTTACCCCCAATGTTGTTGTTTTGTTCTGTTCCTAACCTTCATTTGTGTTGTCTCTTTAAGAGAGATTGTATTTTCAACTGTTCCTTAATAATAATAAAAAATAAATTAAGAAAAAGAGTTACTCACTGCATGGGTCGCTTACCCGTGCCGTCACTTCCGTGAAGTAGAGCCTTGTAGTGACCCAAACTGTACCTGATGTTTTGAAACGCCCTGTTTGTGCGTCACCAAATACACGTGAAATCAGAAGGGCAGCAGTGGTGATGAGGCTGGCACAGCTTAACTCGGAGTCGTTACCGAGACAGTGAGCTCATGGTGAGGCAGGAGGTCTTCATCAAAGCACCTGAGCAACAAGAGAAGCGAGCGTTGTAGCTGCTCCAGCCACCGCCGTTTGGTTCACGCGGTCTGCAATCTGCAGGAAGCCTCCAGATGTGTGTTAAATATGCAGGGGAACCATTAACGTCCGTTATGGAGCTGAGTGGCGGCTGGCGGCAGCCTCCTCTGTGAAAGTGATGCGTTCAGCAAACAGCAGGGAGTCTAAAGGGGGCGTGGCCATATACATTTCAATGCTTTAGTAACATTTTTCAGATTAAAGGTGACATAATGTAAAATGTTGTAATAATTCAGTTTCACTAGAATTTTTAAAAATCTAAAAAGTGTTTTTCACAATCAGATAAAAATGTACACGGGCCATTAAACTCTGAGCGACTGTCCTGATTGGTTGTTAGGTTGGCCACTGAATTACTGTCTGTTCACAGCTGCACGAAAACTGGCCTATTAATGTGCGAGCCTTCCAGAAGACGATGGAGCAAAGGCTTTTAATGCCTTCCTTTACAGCAGGGGTCACCAACATGGGGCCCGCGGGCACCAGGTCGCCCGCAAGGACCCCATGAGTGGCCCGCGGGCCTGTTCTAAAAATAGCTCACTATAACAACTTCCCAGTAAGCTGCATCTATTTTTATTTTTGTTGCTATTTTTTAAAAACTACAATTGCATTGGTGTCAATTTGTTAGAGATAATATATAAAAAAAAAATATTTATTATTAAATATTAGATCGGCGCTAGCTGGTCTCCATGGAAACAGTTGCCATAATCAGTGTCTTTACATAGGTGAATATCATTAATTATTAATGATAACATATAATTAATATTAAACTGAGGTAATGTGTTATTTGAGAAGTGTGTGTCACACTGGTAGCCCTTCACTTTAATCAGTGCCCAAGAAGCAGCTCTGACTGTCACACAGGCTGCTGAGCCCTGATGTTCAGTGTGGAGATATGTGAAGTAAGGCCTTTGACTGCACATGAGATTATTGTTTTCACTATGGTGCGTACGTGCAATCACAGCGTTTAGTTAGTTTTTTCTGTTTTGCCAGAAGTTTCATGCCGTTCAGCTTTAAAACAGCTCAGTTCCTGCACAAACACCTGTTGTCGACTTTTCCAATATTCATTCATGAGAACATTATTTCTTATCCAATCACGTAATTTATAGAAAATTTGACAGATTACTAAAGTGATGGATGGCTGCGGCCCTAGCCGATCAGATTCTGATGGCAGTGACAGCTGTACACCACCACAGTATTTTCCTGCAGACCTCTGGCTGCAGAGCAGAGTTTCCTCCTGCAGGCTTGAGGCATGTCTGCATTTAGTCCCACCGATGAAGGGGAGAGGGGCCTGCTGCTGCCTAGTGGCAGCTTTTTCACACTCGTCAGAAGTAGCTGAAGTATTGATTATTGCTGTACATCAGTGAAATATGATTCGTTTTTCTGTTTAAGGTTAGTCCAGTGTTTTTGAGACGCCCTACATACTCTGTTTGAATGTCACAATTTCACTGCAAGTTCTGCTTAAATGTTCAGTGTGAGTTGGTAACATTACCCAGAGACACTGCTGTTAGCTGGCTGCAGACATGTGTGCAAACGCTTGATAACTCTTGATACAATGTTTGCTTTCAGGAAACCATAACTAACACTCATCATGTTTGTTTCCATATCCATGAGATGATCGGGTTTATGTCATGCTTTGAGTACTTGAGTTCAGACAGCAGTGTAACAGGAATGATTGTCAGTGGTGTCTGCAGTTTTCTCTCAGTAGGTTGTGTATAAAAACTTTGACTGGAGTGGTAAAGCGTGTAAACGTGCTGTGTTTTCAGGCCAGTTCGTCGCTGCTGAAAACTGCAGAGGAGAAGCTGAAGTTGCAGCAGCAGAGACGGGAGATGGTGGCTGCAGCTCAAGACAAGGCTCGACTGAAGAAGGAAAAGGAGGAGGTGCAAGAAGCCAAGCGGAGGGAGAGGGAGGACAAGGAAAGGCTAAGGGAGGAACAGAGGCGCAGGTTTGAAGAGGAGAAACAAAGGAGGCGGGAGGAGAAGGAGCGCATGAAGCTGGAGAAAGACCGGGTAAAGATCTGTCGAATCTAAAAACTGCACGTGAGGTCAAAGTTGAGGAATGCTGTTGAGACACGTTTGCTGTTTGACAGGAACGGGAGAAGCTAAAGGAGGAGAAGAAGAAATACGCCGAACAACTGAAGCTTTGGAGCAAACCCAGAGAGGACATGGAGTGTGAAGACCTGAAGGTCAGTGAATGCACCACCTCTGCCACTGGTACAGCAAGCCTGTTGAAACTTTAGTGGTGTTATGGTGGAAAGGGAGCGTGTGGCAATGAAAATGAGTTTAGACAGAAAGATGCAGAAACCCAACATGTAACAAACGAAACATCACCAAACAAAATGCTGTGTGGACACTCGGGGTGTGGAAACCTTCACTTCCTCCCACTGACAGCATGTCCCTGCATGTGCTGTTCTCTCTCCATGAGAAGGCGATGTAGGCCTCTGGCTGTCTGAGGAGAGCATGGCTCTCTGGTGCCGTCCCCATGGTTAGTCTGTGCCCTCCTGTCTGTGGTGTCATGCCACTGAGGTCGATCTAGGCCTCTGCAACTACACGAGGCAGATTTGAGCCTTGATCACGCTTTCTGCTCGAGCTCACCGAGGTCCAGGTGATGGAGATCTGTCGTCAGACACTGAGCGTGAGGATCTGTGCTGACGCCTGCCTGCTTCATAAAGCCCACGGTGTTTTTTTTTTTTCACCACTCAGACACACAGCAGAGAACACGTGGCTAAACGTGTCACTCCTGGTCCGATCCAGAGAAAACTACAGCGTCTCACATTGTTCCAGCAACACAGATTCAATGTTGATTTTAGTGACCTGAGGTAACCGGGTGCCGTTACTGCCGACGTGAGTGATAACTTTACTGAGAAGGGAATGTGTTCTTCCATCAGGAGCTGCCAAGGCCAGTTCCAGTGAAAACCCGGCTGCCAGCACAGCTCTTTGGAGACGCCCTGATGGTTCTGGAGTTCCTGCAGGCCTTTGGTGAGGCCTTTGACCTGAAGGATGAGTTCCCTGATGGGGTCTCTCTGGGTGAGGATACTTCGACATGGCAGAATTATTACCCCCTCCTCTAGTGAAAGTTCAAGTTTTTGTCAAAAGTTTCACAAATGCTGTAACAGAGAAATGGATTTTCAGCTTAGCATTACTGAACATGCTAGATTTCTTTATATGAAATAAATTACTTTAAAAAATAGATTAAGATCCGGTATTAGCCCGTTTTATCAGTGGTCATCCTCCAATGTGATATTCAAAGTGATCACATGTCCTGCTGTTAAGAGGTGAGGTGAGAAATGCCCCACAGTGCTGTTCCCACAGTGAAACATGGTGCTGGGCGTGTCGGTCTGTGGGGACGTTTCACTGACGAGGTGGGAGGAATCATGGAGAGCAGAGGTCAGCAGAGAAAGTGGGTGTGGGTCACGGCTTTGTCTGCACACACGACAGTACAGGCATTGTGGCAAAGAAAACCAAAGTGAACATTACTGACCGGCACTTTGATCCTGGTAGTTTGTTTTTGTGAACTATTATTGTTCCTGTGTTACAATAACCAATATGTTTATGTCATTGTGTTTCTAATGTTCTGACCTGTCTCCCTCATGTGCTGTTGTGTAATGCACGTCTGGTCAGAAGAGGTCATTGCCCCTTGGGGATGATTAAAGTCTCTGATTCTGACCAATAAGCATCCAAACTAAAACTAATGTTTCTGAAGTCGTCGTTACTTTTTCCTCTGTGATTAAGAACCCTTCACACGGCTGTCGTCATCTGCACAGCACTCTGCTGCCAGGCAGGTTAGGTGTGGCTGCAGTGATCATAAAGGAGCTTCTACAATAGCATCTCTCTAACTTTCCTTTTCTTCTCTGGAAAGTCCGTTAGAATTATTTCAAACTTCTACAATTTTCTTACTCAGTTATTGGAAAAAGGGACTTGAGCTACTTTTAGTACATGCTCTATACAACGTTGAGTTGTCATGTGCAGACGTGCAGACTTCCAGGACCTTTATGGTTCGGAGCATAGCTCTTTAGTAGTGATGTTCTCCAGTGTGTGTGTTTTGACTGCCATGTGTGACTGATGTTGTCTCTGCAGAGGTTCTGGAGGAGGCTCTGGTGGGCTCTGATCCTGAAGGTCCTCTGTGTGAGCTGCTCTTTTTCTTCCTGACCGCCATTTTTCAGGCTCTAGATGAAGAGCAGGAAGAGGTAGCCAAGGACCAGGTTGAAGGTCAGACACACCCAGCCATCTTTGTCATGTCTTTGAAAAACCTTGTAGTGTGGAGGTCACTAAAGGACAGACTTTAGTCCAGGTCCAGATCCACAAGCTGTCCCATAGGGATCCGGACCTACAGCCAAAACAGGATTTTATGATTTAACACCTGACGGGGCCTTCCATTTTAACTGGTGCAGCTTTTCTGGTCTTTACGGTAGTGGTTCAATAGCTGAAGATAAGCCGTCCCACATGATCCCACTCAGCCAATCAGCTCTGTGCATTACAGGCCGTCAACACTGGGACTGTACAGCGCTGCCAGCTGAGAGTTAGTAAGCTACACATTAAAATAAGGCAGAAATGAGAAGAAAGATACAGAAGCATGTATAAAGAGACGCAGATGACTCTGGGAAAAGTCTGATAAAAATAAGGAACAAACGCTGCCTTGCAAAAAAGGAAAGTGAAAATGGGTGAACGCTGGGCCTGTTCAGCAGGTTTGGACCCCAAAGAGCCGTTTGTAAGAACCGACCCTTTCATACTCCAAACGGTCCCTGAGACAAGTTTCTCAAGATACGAGGAAAATAGCCCTGTGCACATGTCCACAGTGAACATAATCCAAATATCAGTGAGCACCTCCACATGTGTATGAGCCCAGGTTTAAAACCCCGGCAGACGAGCTAGAGCTCAATTCAGCCAGGAAGTAAGAGGAATGTGCCTGGAAAGGGTTATGGCGACCCAGGCCACTGGCATAAACTACGATTTACACATGAGTACAATGATTTGTGTGCAACTTCTCAAGTCTCACAAGCACGTGCTTCAACCCACACACCAATACAGAGCAATCTGAGCACACGTGAAACTATTTACATACATGCGTCCAAACATGTTGTCATTTACACACAATTTATTCAGTTCAGCTGAAATCTGATCATTGTGTTCAAGGCCCAGTGTAAAATCACCTGGCCTTGTTCGCCTCTGTTTGAAAGAAAGTGGACGCTCGCACGCACACGCAGTGGACGCTCGCACGCCCACGCAGTGGGCGCTCGCACGCCCACGCAGTGGGCGCTCGCACGCACACGCAGTGGGCGCTCGCGCAGGTGTTTGAAAGACAAAAGGATCCCATTTGTGAGGCTGAACTGAGTAAATTGTGTGTAAATGACGACACACTTGCCGACCATGTCGTTCACATTTGCGACCCTTTTGCAGCAAAATTGTCTCCATAATCCAAAGAGGGGAATAACGTGTGAGTGTTCGGTCAGGATGTGAAACAGAAAAGGGGAAATGGAAACTTCTCCTCTTTATTCCACTTTCCTGAAGTAAAGCGCTCGAGGAGCGTTTCATGTTTTTAATGGTGAGACTTTTCCGCAGTCACGTGTTCAGTTCCATGCATGACTAAAAATAGTCGCATTTCCTGTCAAAATGTTTTTTGTGCGTGTGTGCGTGCACAAAATGTGGTTATTGATGTTGAAATGGCAGAGCTTTGCTTTGAGAAACTTACACTTGGAGTAGACGTCCTGTTATGCTGTAGCTGACCACAAGAGGGCGCCGTGTTCCAACTCAACATGACCAATTTTACTACGATGCCTGGCCTTACAGACAGGTGGATGCCGGCCGTCTCTGTGCACTATTAGGGAATAATAAATGTGTATGTTGTGTTGCATTATGACATGTGTGTATCGTGTGTGTGTGTTATTTATACTATGCGTGTACCACTTGCCTTCAGACCTGACGGATGCTCTGGACGACGATTCTGATCCCACGTGCTCGGCTCTGAGTGCCGTCGCCTCGTTGGCCGCAGCCTGGCCTCAGCTGTATCAGGGCTGCAGTTTGAAGCAGCTCGATCTAGACAGCTGCACACTGTCCGAAATCCTGCGCCTGCACATTTTGGCATCTGGTGCTGACTGTAACCACGGGAACGCCAAGTTCCGCTACCAGAAGCAAGGCGGGTTCACAGTAATGGACGACCCTTGTGTGGAGCTGCGCCTGGCAGATCCGGCGCTGCTGAAGAAGCTGTCGTCCACGGCAGTATACGACCTCACCCCAGGTCAGCGACCAACCACAAACTATCTGCTTTTGAGAGTCAGCCAATATGTAACGTTTCAATCACATCATGATACAGAGATAGTTGTGTGTGCATGTTTCATCCGTCTGCATTGTTGTCTGCAGGGGAAAAGCTGAAGATCCTGCAGGCGTTGGTGGGGAAGGTGCTGACGCTGGCGTCCAGCAGAGACCTGATTGAAGACTGCGTGGAGGAGCAGAGAGCCGCCAGGCACGAACTGAGGGAGATCAGAGCCGAGCAGCACCGCAGGGAGAGGGAGGAGGCTGCACATAGGTATACACACACAGGCGGCCCACAAATATACACAATTGGCTGAAGTGTGTAGGTTGTCTATCTGACAGGGGAGGCTGATCAATGTTAAGCCACCAGAATTAGTTCAAAGGCTGATTTCAGCCACTTCTGTACCACGTATGGACCCGGGGCCTTCGTAGTCTGTCCTACACATGAGGACAAAATGAGTAAACCCCCGAAATGTAACGTTTGTGTCAACAGTTTTTCCACGTGCTTTTTTCCCCAAAGCGATTTTCAGATACCGTAAATTCTGGACTATAAGCCGCTACTTTTTGCACGAGCGGCTTATTGTCCGGTGCGGCTTTTCTGAGGCTTTTTCATGATTTTTGTGACATCGTAAGAGGATTTGTTTTGGTTTGTTCCGCCATTTTGCCTGGCGGAAAGGCATGTGATCAGACACGGAAAAGAGTGATATGTTGGTCACATGTCCGTCTGCCAGCCAAAGTAGTGCCGTACGAATTAGCGCGAAAAAGAGACTAGATTAGCAAGCTGGCTCTGGCTGGCCCTGTACCCATATCTGCAGCAGGTCTCCAAGGTGAACAGCCTCTGGCATGTTAGAACAAGGCAGCTAAGGGAAGTCGGCAAGTCAGAGCCATAACTTCAGGATAAGGATTGGCTCAAAGGGCTGGGTCGGTCGGGCGGTGGTGCGCGGCCCACTTTGCGG
>VURO01048790.1:0-14476 GCA_015108175.1 Pelvicachromis taeniatus
AAAATAAAATTTTAAATATTAAAAAAAAAAAAAAAAAAAAAATTTATTTTATTTTAAAAAAAAAAAAAAAAAAAAAAAAAAAAAAAAGACTTCCATTTTTTAGATGTTTTGAGTTTGTTTGGATACTACATTAGGCAGGTCTCCCTGAGCTATTAGCCAAAAACGTGGCATGTCTCGACATGGTATGCAGTGTGTCCTTTAAAATGCTTTATAACAGTTAAGGAAACTGTACAAGTGAAAGACGAAACAGTAAGTCTCAGGCCTAAAAAACATATATAGCAAATGAACAGTATCTCAAAATCATAACCTTAAGGAATAGGAAAGGAAAGCTCAAAGATCGGACACGGGACCTGAGAGACACATTTGGCTCTTCAGTTGATTTATTTGTTCTTCGTGGAAGCCTCATCAGAAATGGTTTCAGAGAAACGGTGTCTTTCAAGAAGCCAGAAGGAAAGGCTGAGGTATTTCAAATTATACAAGAACTGGATTGAAAATCACTGACGACAGGTCTTCTGGAGAGAAGAATGCAAATTTAAAAATTATTCAAATTGTTGTCAATATAAACAGAGATCAGGTGAGAGGTAAAACGGAGAGTGTCTAGAGCGGTCTGTGACAAACTTTGAAGGCTCTGTCATAGTTTGAGCCTTAACTGTAACTCCAGAATATTGGGGATCTTGTCAGAATTGATGGAACTGTGTAGAAGTACCATTAGATTCGATCTACCATGTTCCAGCTGGAAGACATCTGGCTGAGAAAGTCTTTTTCAGCATTTTTCAGCATGACAATGCAGTAAAAGCAAACCTGGATAGGAAAACATACAGTGGAACTGTATCAGTGACGAAGTGGCCCCATGAGAGCTTGGATCTCAGCATTATTAAGGCAGTGTAGGATCATCTTGACAGAGAAGATCTTTGATAGGAAAATAGCAAAACGAAGGATATCCCAAAGTACGAATACATGGCGGTAACTCAACATTGTTGCACTGCACTGTAGTTTTCAGCCATATCATCCAGTCATCGCTGGCACGAGTGGACATGAGTGGATGGTGTGAGGCAAGTTCCAGGACCTCAGTGAACAAGTTGAGATTTTTTATTATTATTTTCTTATCAGCTGTCAGCCTGTCAGATATGTTACACATCAACAGGAAAGGAGAAGGAACATCTTGGTGAGGACTTTTTACTTTCACTATGTCTAAGGGACTCCCTAGGGTCTTAACGATTGTACCTTTATAAGCAAAAATAAGTAAATCTGTCTGTCTGGAAAAAAAGGTCATGCACACTGTGTGCTCAATTAATTTTTTTTCTCTGCGTTTCCCTACATCAGGTTGATTAAAATAGAAAAAGAAAGCATGGTTGACTTGTCTGACATCTAGATATTATAGCCAGAGTGTTTGAGCTGTTGTGCTTTCGGTGCTGATCAAATATTCCATTACTTTGCCTGCTTCCCTGCATGTAATAGAGTGGACCATATCCATGTTCAAATAGTATTAGACTGTTAACACTCCCACTCTCTCACAACAGTATCCAAATAATTGCCTCTCTCCACATCTAGCCGCTGCAGCTCCAGTTTTAGCTGGTGGTGTGACACCCAGTGTGTACAGCGGGTTGATGGAAATTATTGTTTCATCATGGTTTATTCACAGAATGCCAACATCCATCTGTCAGAGCTTGAAGAACAATATTGCTTTGCATCAGGTTTTCTTTATTTATTTATATTTTTAAATTGCTGTGTACTGTTGATGTGCAGCAATGATTTGCTTTCTAGAAGACTAGGAGATTTTCAGCAAAGTGGAGAGGAATTGATTCAAAATGACATTTTATTGATCTTAATACAGAAATTTTCAGGCAACTCTTGCTCAAGAGTTTAAAGGTCATCTGATTACATTACTTCTGTCAGGTTTTTTGTGGTATTTTTTCTGTCAAAACAAGAAACAATTCGGACCATTCAAAATGCACAGTTCAGTTTAACTGTCCTCTTTTAGTTGCAGCTTTGTGCACAGATGATTCTAGGTTTGACAAAGCACCTGCTCATGATTCAAACATTTGGTTAGTCATAGAAAATCGTGTGGCGCTCATGGGTGGATTTTCTTCAGAGACCTTTTCCCCTGACGAGAACCTATAGACTACAAAAGAGTGAGCTTCTTATCTTTGTAAGCTGATTAAAGTACTATTGACCTGTTAAGATTTGGTAAGTCTACTTACTAGTTTTAATACACATGCCGGTGTAATCTACTCTTTTTGAGTATGTTGCTTCCTAGCAATTATGTAGGGAAGTGAATTTTACCGTGAGCTGGTTTTATTGTGAGTGAACATGGAAATTGTTTTTTTTTTTTTTTTGTGATGGCACAGTTTGCAATTGGTTTCACTTGTTGCCTGTGGGCCTTCTGCCTCAATTGGCTAGCTTTCTACACATAAAGAGTATAGCTGTTTTCTGCCTTTGGAGACAGTTGCGCCACTTTATAGGCTTATTTGTTTGTTTTAAGATTACTCTCAGTTCCTAACTTTCTCTCAGGTTTTCATAGCATGTTGGCTGTTGTGCCACAATTTTTTAGATATAGATACAAACAAACCGATTTCTCCCCCTTCATCACTCCCATTACATAAGATAAACTAAGATAAGACAAGATAAACCTTTTTTAGTCCCACACGTGGGAAATGTTTTGGTCACGGCAGAAAGTACAAGTTAACAGCAGTAAAAAATTAGGAAAAAAAAACAATAGAATAGAATAAGATAAAATAGAATAAAAGATGCACTTGCTCTGTGCTCTTTCTCCTAGCTCACTGCCCCTTACCTTCTGAAGCAGACAGATCCTCTCTTTACATGAGAATAACTGACATGCTTTAGCAATTTTCAAAAATGAATACATAAGGAAATTCCCATAGGTGTGTTGATTTTGATACCTCATTATGGAAGCATTTAGAGAAGCTGGTAAGCCTGTAATTCAGACCAACAAACACATGTTAGAAAGATGCCTCAAGGACACTCGTCATGATGGCTGATCTCATGATTAATGATTGTCCTTGAGGACAGCTTGTTTGTGATATGATTTACCAAACTGACTGTGCATAGGCTTAACTCTCATCGGGCTTGCATGTTAATTAATTAGATAGACTGATTGCAGTTGAGATGATTGCTTCACCTTGCTCCCAGCTTATAGGAGCCGTTTTATCAGCGCTGTGTGGGGTTCTGAGATCTTTATAGCCGAGTTGTTTACTGCTGGCAATTTCTGCAGGGGATGTTTCTTTATAGAGATGTAGCTATACTAAGATGTATTTCTCAATTGCTCTTTTTTTTATTCCTTTTTTGAAAATATCTTTGATTTATACCTGGATCCTTTTAGCTTGCGAATCTTGCTGGCGGGCTTAGATGATAAGTGCCTACAAGTGAAGTATAGATACACAGATCAATAAAAGGTTTGGTGGAGTAATACTTCCCTGTGAGTTCCTTACTGAACACAACTTGCTCCTTTGATGTTGCTAACCTGGGCTGGATATGCCGACATCTAATAGCAGTAAACGCCACAGAATATCATCTTTACATGATAAGGCTGTAATCTGCCTCTAAATAATTTCTGTCCCTGTTTTCTTAGGTCGCCACACTCTCCGTTTCCTCTTTCATGTGATGCACTCCACTTTGTCATTCAGCAGCTTAGGAGATGCCCCTCCCTTCAACCCACTCTCCTTTTTTTTTTGCCATCTGCTTTGAAATTAATGCACATGTTGAAAAGTAGGCTAAATCCAAAGTGACAGCTTTTTCTCTCTCCTATTTTTAAAGATGTGCTGCAGGCAGTGTCCAACTATGTGGGAGATGGAGTGGAGAGAGCTGGTTTATCAAGCTGCTTCTGCCTTTCAGATTCTCTCACCTCTGCCCTGTGGGATGCTTCTGAGACCATAGCTCATAGCATCACTTTTCTCAGTTTGTGATCAGCTGTGTTGCTCTTTCACTGAGCCTTCATTTTCTTGGCCATATTTCTGTTATGCATCAGTCAAGTAAATATCACTTAACTGTTCCTTTTCCATTCACATTCAGTTAGTTCCTCTGGGATTATTATTATTATTATTTTTTTGTGATTATTGAGGGTCAGCACAAATGGATTTCATGACAAAATTTGGAAAAACTAGCTGAAATATGTTTCTGTGCTAGTTTGCAGTAAATTGTAAATTGCAGAGGATATAATGGCATGTTAGTGCCATAGAGTCACTTAGTTTCAGGTGAATCATTTTTTGGGGAGGGGCTTGTGTCAGAAGCTGAAAGCCTATGTTGTAAGATGGCCAGACAGCTGAATGCACCTATGTAACTGTTTGTCATCTTCAATTTCAGTTGTAATGTTAATATTTCTGATGGTTATAGAGAGAGGTGTCAACAATTTTCTCAAAAATATGTAATGCCTTGGGTGTTCATTTGTGATAGTTTCATTTTGCGCTACTTAAAAAGCAGTTAATAAGAAAAAGAAGCATAGCCAGGTTAAAGCCTCAGAACCTGAAGTAACTTCAAAGGAAAGAATTAAAAAACTTCTTTTTGCCTGTGACTTAATATCATTTTTACAGCTTTATTTAAAAAAATGCAATTCTGAGTAAACTGCAAAAAAAAGCAGAACAGAAGGGACAATTTGCAAAACCAAACTAACACAAAATTGACATGTCTATTTATTTATTTATTTATTTTTTAATTTTTAACAACTGCAAAGAAAACATGTCCCAGGTGTTTCTTGACACAATTTCTACTGCTCAGCTGTTTCCACTGGTTGTTGAATGAAGACAGTCAGGGTACTTTTAAATGGACTGGTTCTTAAGTAGCGCTTTTCTAGTTCAATTCAAGCACTCAAATCGCTTTCTTACTACAAACCTCATGCACATAAGTGTTTTTTGCACATAAATGTTTACACACTTTCACTCCTGGTTCAGTATCTTGCCCAAAGATCCCTTGACATGCAGGTTGGAGGAGGGCTCAAAACAACGATCTTCTGATTAATGGAGACTCTACCTCCTGAGCCACAGCTGCCCCATCCTAATTACTGATGATCTATGTTATTTAGCATTATCTTGCTGAAATAAGTAGGACTTAACTGGAGCATATGTTAATCCAAAGCTGTATACACAGTGTTCAATGAGTCATTGTACACTGGATTAATGCATTAATGCATGTAAGTTCAACTTGATTGGTATTTTAAATGCACATACATTCACATTATCTTTACATTGGATAATGAAGTGTGTGTGATCATGAAAATTTCTTAGAAGCTGCTAAAATGTGAAAGGAACACATTGATTTGCCCTATTGTTCTGTTTCTGGTACATTTTTAAAGCTAATGTGAAATATTTTATAGCATGTCACATGAAGTGCACTGCGCCCATACAGTGGTACAGAAATATGCTGAATATCTAAATAGACCACTCATATTGATATCTTTTGAGGTATGAAAAGAGGTATAACCTTGTATTTTTGGGGTCTGTTTATACTGCTGCCATGTTGTGGATTAAAGACACTGTACGTGGGCTAAAGCCTCCAATTAAGGAACAGCCACAGTGTTACATCTGAAAGGCATAAGCAGCTACATATGGCCATGCACACTCTCTCTTTCTCTCTCACTCTCACTCACTCACACACACACACACCCACACACACATAATATACACATAGTCTTTCCATGCTTGAGGCTTTGGGCTGTGATCTTTCCAAAGGTTTCCTCCTGTGGCCCGTGTGCCAGACTGTCTGGAGAGCTGTGGAGGGGCTGGCGTCGCCTCGCCTGCTGGATGAAAAAGCCAGTAACATTTGCTTTCCGTGGCACAGCAACCAGCTTCCTCTCTTCTCCGTTCCACCTCTCCTGCTCTATCTCCCACCTCCCCTGCTTCTCCTCTTGAGGAGGATTACCGGCAGAAACTGGACGTTTGATCCTGCCTTGCTATCCACCATTGCTGTATCCGTCTGACAAGGCTCTTTGTTTCTTTTTCTCTTCCAGACTTCTCTTTTTCTTGCTCTGACTGTGTTTAAAAAAGATAAAAGTTAAGCCCTTTTGCTGTCTGCTTTTTGATGTCTCAGATTTAGCTCCGGTCTACCTCGAAGGACCCAGGACAGGTGGATCACAGATATGCAAAAAGTTCATTCAATTTTAACTGGAATGGAGCACAGAAGATCATAAAGACAGCTGTTGATAATTTATGACTGTTTCCTTTGATAATGTAGAATGAACAGAGTAAATGGATAATTAACTGTCATGAAGTGACAAGGTTTTCTCAAGCAGTAAAACTCAGGAATATACAAAAACATACTAGAGGATGACTTGCATGCTTTTTAAGGGCTTTTTTGTGCGTGTTTTTCTTACCGCTGTGACAGTGTTGTTCATGATTAATTGCGAGGGACAGTGCCAACAAGCTTTCCTTTGTAATTTGCAGCAGAGCTGTAAACAGGAAGTGTGCTCCCAATACATAATGTTGTTGACTCAACTACACAGGGTGATCAGGGCCAAAAAATGTTGATGTCATTGTGATACATTGTGACAGAGGACAGGATTCACTGACCTTAGGCTGTCAAGCTAAAGTGTAAACAGAGTAGCTTCATTAAGACCTGACAGTTGCGTGCATAAGTTGAGAAAAGCCACCCAAAAAAAGAAATAACGCCCCTTCAGTGTAGGCAGTAATTATAGGGGTTGCAAGCAGCTCTCGAAATCCAAGCTAACTGTGATTAATTTGTATTGACACAGGTCACATTGCTTTTAATATCTGTTGAAATATCTTAAAAATGCTGTTATTGCAGTATATTATAGAAGATAAGTTGGACTTTATCAAAGGAACTGTAGAAGTGAAACATACAAGTTAAAGTTACAATACTATTTATAAATATTTATAAATGTAATGTCTTTTTCTGTGACACAATCTTGTTTAAAATTGCAAACCAGACAAAAATGCATATATTATATACATTTCCTCTAAATAATAATCTATTTATCAAAGTTGGATAGTCATAAATAGGTGTGACTTTAAGCTGTGAGTAATTATTTCCTATTATCCTAATAAAGAAACTGGAAATATCAAAGGGGAAAAAAGTACAATGGATGGTGAGGGTGTGGTATTTTATATAGAGGAACAGCTCGTAATCCAACCAGAGAGTTGATGGTTCCATCCTCAGACCCTCCAGTCTGCATGCTAAAGTGTCTTGGGTAAGATACTAAACCCTCAGGTGCCCCTAATGCATCTGTGTGAGTGTTTGAATGTTAGGTTAATGGCACTTAGGCATGCGTGTGTGAATGGATCAATGAGGCTTGTAGTAAGAAAGCGATTTGAGTGCTTAAAAAAAAAGTCGAAAAGCACTATGAGTACCATATTTTTCTATGGCTTTTTCATGAAAAATATAAATTCACATTGGATACTGAGTGACTGATTAGATGCATGCATTACGTGAACATGAGTTGTTTACTGTTCAGGCACCTTTTTGTTAAGTCTGTTGGTGTAAAGGGACTGCTTCTTATATAACAGTTTTCTACTCAGCTGGAGCACTCAAAGCGCTGTATCCAACATGTTTCGTGAACCCGTTCGCACACATTCACACAAGCATTTTTGTCTGCATCTCAGTGCTTTCTAGCTAACATTCACACTCATCATCAACCAAAGTTGCTTTAGCATGAAGTCTAGAGCAGCCAGGGATCCACCAACCTTCCCATTAGTAGATGACCTGCTCTGCCTCCTAGGCCATGGCCACCGCATTGCAGTTTTAGCTAACCATCATCTAATATATCACTGAGAGTACGTAAACTGTATCTCACAGCATCCACCCGTCCAATCACTTAATCTGTAAAGTGGCTGATGGGTGCATTGTGTGTCACATCTAAGCTGTGTGATGATTGAACGATTGTTAATCCAAGCTGTATGATGATTGAAGCGGGCCAAGCTCGGTCCCACAGCCAGTTGGGTAATTAACAGGCTGTTCTCCATGGTTAATAGCATTAGTCACCTTAGAGATAATCACAGGCATCTAGAGCACAGAGCCGCAGCCCCTCAGTGTACCCGATAGCCTCCTTAAACAAAGAGCAGACAAATAGACAGCACTAGCATGTTGACTTTCAGCGAAATGTATTTCTACAAGTAGCATTAGTGGCTTTCAAATTAGTTTTTAAAATTTTCTTATACCCAAGGTGACAGCTGGAAAAGGACCTTCCTACTAATTGGAAGGTTGGTGGATCCCTGGGTCCCCCAGTCTGCAGCATCCACCCGTCCAAAAAGAACCGGACTATTTCATCTTTGAGAAAACCTTGTTTGACACCTACAGCCATGTGAAAAAGAAATAAAATCCTGTGAAACTCTAAGTAAAATTAATGATCGAGTAGCTTGTACAGTAGAACCACCTTTAGTAATAATAACTTAGTGTTCTAAGTTATGTTACTTTGGTTTACAACCAAATTTCCCCCTGTGGGACAATTAAAGGATTATTCTATTCTATTCTGTTGATTTTATCCGTCTCTCACGTTGTTGTAGAGGAGTTTTGGCCGTTCTTTGACTCTTCTTTACAACATTGCTTCAGTCCACAGGTTGCAGGCTTTTGTGCTCTCTCTCCTGCCACATTAATTGTGTTGAGGTCTGGAATTTGATTGGGTCATTTCAACAGGTTGATTCTTATTTATTTTTTTCGCCCAGCCACTCTGTTGTAGATTGCTGGCGTGCTTGGGGTCATTGTTTTGTTGCATAAGCCAGTCTCAGCTGTCAAACACACCACCTCATATTATACTCTTTTGGTATAAAGAGGAGTTCATAGAGCTCAGTGCCTTTAAGGTGCCAAGACTCTGTAGATGCAAAAGCCCAAACCCTCCACCAATGGTTGCTTAATGGTTGGTATGGGGTGTTTGGGCTGATATATCAGGTTTGGTTTTCTCTAAACGTGCCTCTGTACATTACCTAACAAGCTGTCTTTGTTTTGTTGTTGTTCTGTGTAAAAGACATTGTTCCAGAGGTCCTGTAGTTTGTTCAGATGTAACTTGGCAAACATAAGTGTCATTCAACCGTGTTCTTTTTAGAGAGAATAGGCTTTCTTCTGTCACTCCTTCCAAACAAGCCATGCCTTTTCAGCATTTTTGAAAAAAACTTTTAACACAACTTAGGCCTATAGAGGCTGAGATGTTTGTTTTTTTTTGCACGGTCTGACTTTCACTTTGCACAATCTTTGGTGAGATTGTGGCATAGTGTTAACTGATACCTGAATGCTCCAAACCAAATAACTGCCAAAATGTTAGCTTTTGTATAGGTGACCACGCTTGATGATGCTCAAAGGCTACACGGGGCTGCATTGATCTCTGTCATTTTTTTCCTTTTTTCCCTATTTTGCGGGGGTTTCATTGCATGCGTGACTAACATTCTGTAATTTGGAAAATATCAAGACATATCAAAGCTTATCAGTATGTTTCACACTCTCATCTGTTTGGATTGGTTGCCAGAAGTTCATATGGTGATTTTGGCTTCCAGGAAAACATGATTCATCTGAATCTGATTCTGTTTTTCAGTACAAGCATAATTTGTTTTGGGCCCACAGAAGTCTTTTTGATTACGTTACTTATGATGTATCTGAAATGTTAAGTGGTTGTATGTGTGCTATGTAAAAAAAAAAAAAAAAATCTATACAGATTTCAATTCATAGTTATTTTTTCAGCCTTGTTTGTGTCAGCCTTGAGGAAATGCAGCTCTGCAACAGATTATACAAAGCAGTGACTTAATGAGCCTAACGAATGTAGCCATGTTCAGTTTAGTTAGGATCATTTTGTCTAAACTATGCATGCAAAATGAGTATTTGTTTTGAGCCTTTGTTTTGTATGGAGAGAGCTAATGGGTAATTTATCTTCCTGTGAATCTAAATCACCACAATGAGTCTTTAAGTTGTGAGGGAAACTCACAAGGGAAAAAGATAGATGCAGTTCTCCTCTCCCTGGCCTCGTGTCATAAATTACCTGGCCATTGATCCGTGGGTGTCTAAGATTCTCGGTGGACCTCCTCCACACATTCATCAAGCTTTAAGTCTGCAGCTAAGCCTGAGTGGAAATGCCTCCAACACATACTCCGGAGGGTCAGCAACATGGCCTGTTGCTTAGATACAACACAGATTTGTATTTATATGAAGAGAAGATTGTACCTGGAGGGCTGCATTATGCACAAAGATGTTTGTACATCTTGGCCTGTGTTAGATTTTTGGTTTGGTATTGCGAAGACACTTTTCATACACGTAAAACAGTTTGAACAACACGTGCAGAAAGGAGGAAGAAAGCCTCCGGTCCGCCTGATTCTTTGAAACTTAAAACATAAGAAAATATAAGAAAACACATCTTGAATGCTGTTTGAATCACATTTGAGGCGTTAAGAAGAAAATCTGAAATAGGAAATTCAGGTCATGTAGAATTAAGAATTAAGTGGCAAATGCATTTGTTCCTTAACTCGTTCCCATTTTCTCTGTCAGCTCTGCGCCAGTCACATGTGTTTTCATTTCCTCTGCAATATTCTTTGAGCAATTTTTGTGACAGATGCAATCAGTGGTGGAGTTGTTGCTGCACAGTGAAAGTGCTGATGACTTTATAATCAAGTTGTGTTGATGCCAATCATTATATTCATGCAAGGATTTTAACTCTAAAGGCACATACAAGTAGAGTAGGTTGTACATACAGGTCAAAGCAGAGAACGAGCCTCTCGTACCAACAATAAAATTCAGTTTTATTGCCCTGCATTTCAGTTATCAACAGTGTTACACGTTACTGCTTTAAGGAGTTCTCTTCTTATTGCCGATGCTGTTTGCAATGGTCCATCTGGGAGGAGGCCTTCGAGAACCATGTATATATGCACAAAAATTGTGCCGGTCCATTAAGGAGATGTTGCGGAGGATAAGTGAAAATGCTGACCTGCCTGTAGTTCTGGGGGAAAGTGAAGGAATCAGTAAAGTAATTAATTCCATTCTCTGGGGAACCGTTAATGTCTATAAAATCATAATTCTTCAAATAGTTATAGATGTGTAACAGTCTGTACGACAGTGGTTAACCATGTGACTATTGGACAGACTACTGTTATGAACATATTTCTGTTTAAAGATAAAGTCCAGTAAATGATTAACATAATGACATGATAACTTATGAAGAATATTACCCCATCTTGCACTACTACCAGTAATTTTAACTCATTCATAAGCTGTAGTTAAGCTAGCTTCCCATTTCCCCTCTCACACCATTATCCATGAGAGCATGCTCTTTGTTCCTAGCTTTGGTCATTTCCACATCAATAGGAAAAAAGGAGGAAAGTGCAGTACCTTAAAGACACACCATTCCTCCTTTTTTCACCATTACCTTTAGCTCCCTCCCATTGAAAAAGCTGTTCTTCTCCATGAAGATGACTCTTTTTTCTGTTATCTTCAGGTTCACTACTTTCATACTTTCATGTGGCAAGCATGTTTCTGATGACTTGTTACGCTTGTGCAACTAATGCATTCTTCCTCATGCTGTGTGCTTCTGATCTTATACTTACCCAGTATTAGTACTTGTGTTTTTACGAGTAGCCAGTGTCAGGGTGAAGGTTGACTTGATGAAATTATGCTCTACGGCTGTGGTGACTTTCACCGGAGTCTATAATGCTCTAAGCTGAATTATCTTCCTTTGTAATGGAGATTAACCTCACTAAAAAAACGTACGTAGCCTTTTTAACTTCCATATTTTAACATGAGCCACGTGAGCCTCACTAACGAAGCAGTTCTGCCTCGACTGCTAAGGGTTGTAGAAGATTTAAAACTGTGGTCAATCCTTCCCTGCTTACAGGCTTTTAGGGGTAATAGGATAAGATTAACACATTTGCATACTATTGCCATGCATTATTCATGCAGTGTCCTCTTCTCTAATTTGCAGGAGCAGGGTCTGTCTCCTCATTGACTTTAACATCTGGGTGACCTGGATGTGAAGCAAAAGAGCCCCAGTGCTCAGTGGATGAGCACCAATCCACTCTTGGTGTCACCTGGCACGTGCCATCCTAGTATTAACTTGGTACTTACTATAGCTCAGCTAGCCATGTGTACTATGGCTAGCTGAGCTTTGATTCCAAAGTATTGGAAAAACTGTTTCAATTTATTGATAAAACTATGGTTTACCTAAAAATATTGTCCAAGTATTCAGAATACATTCATTCATTTTTTCTTTCAATATGACTTTCATTTTGCAACCGTTGCATGTCTGCAGCCCTGGAAACTGTGAATCATTGGCTCTTTTAATGTTCATCAAAGCAGACATTGATCACAAATAAGGAAGTCCCAAGAACACAGAGAGGAACTTTGCACTCTTGTTTATATTGATTCTTTTGATCCTTTTTTGCATGTTTAAAAGGGAATAGATACAACATGACAGCCTGACAAGAGCGAGAGCTTAACTCTCTGGCGTTGACACTGGTAAGACCTCATGATAATTTGTGGGGCAAATGCTGAAGACTGTTTGGTATTCAGTTTCCACATAATAGCTACGTAATAGTCTGATAAAGCCAGCTAGCAATGTAATATCTTTGCAACTTGCTAAACTGGTTCAAAAATGGCTCAAAACAACAAGCTGGAGATCCCCTCAAAATGACTTTACAAAATTAGATGTAAGCTGTTAAAGACTGCCAATTATATACCCAATATTAGCAGTCAATTAAAAATAATAGCACGCAAGTTTTCTAACTAAAGTAGAATATATCAGTTTTCTTTGTTACCTTTTATTTTGGGTAAATAACCATTAATATTAAAGATGCCATTAACACCAGGTGATTCTGGGTTTTTAGTTTCTTTCTACTTGTAGTTAGAAATCACCATTTTCAATTGGAACAACCTCTTAGGTTCAATTTTAAACTTTGAAAGTCAGAACACATACAACAGCTCCAATTGCCAGTCTAAGATTATGGCTGTTGTGTGTTTGTGATTTGCCAAATAGGCTATTTGCCGATCATTGACCAGACTCTACCTGTGAATGTGCTGCAGCGGTCCCTTTTGTATTGCTAATGAGTGGCTCAAAATGATTGATATGAATGAAGGATTGAGAATTATGAATTATGAGTGTTATGTAACATGCATGTGCTTATGATGCTAGTAGGCTGAAACTTTGTCTGACTCTTTTGGTTGTTTTCAGGTTATAGCCATAACCATCCATCATTTATTATTATTATCTACTAAATCTAGTAATATATGTCAAATAGTTTACATGTATATATAAATTTATCATTTTACAGCACTAGCAATCTGGTAGAAATGTCTTGGGAATTTTTGAAGCTGCTTTTCAAAGGCTTTCGCCTCACCTTACTCCATTTTTGGCTAGTTATTTAGGCTGAAATGGGTTATTACACTGCTGGTATAATGCAGATTTTATGTAGAGTTGAGCACTTGGATGAGACATATTTGGAAAGACTGAGTGCTGATCACTGCAAAGCATAGACTCATTACCAGAAAGCATTCGCCTCACTTGCTTTCATCATTAACAAAGTATTTGAGATCCATGATCACCTTTGTGTTTGGATACATGCACGTGCCTCTTAGTAGGTGTTCAAATGTGTGTGTTTAGTCAGCCTTATGCTTTAGTCATCTGAGCTCCTTTTTGCTGGTCTCTCTCACCTGCTGATGGCTCTTTTCCTGCTGTTGTAAAGGTACAGAATGATTCACAGCTTGTAGTCACAACATGCGGCTCACAGCTCCCTAACAGGCATCAGTCTGTTTCACTGACTGCAGTTTTGTGACTGACTGTCTGAGTATCTGATGATCTTATCTGACTCACCTCAGTCAGCTGGTTATAAAGCCCTCTCCTCATTTATTTCTCCTCTTCTTTGACTTTAATTTCTTTATTACTCTTCTTCTGAAAGTGCATGTATTTGTAAAGTTTGTTTCCCCAGGGGTAACAGTTCTACAGAAGTATGTTCTAGTGATATAATCATTACCATGGGAAATAAGGTGAGCCAAATGCACAATACTGTGTTTGCAACCTTATCTGTACGCTATACCTAGTGCTTGTTATCATGTCTGGACTCACACAAAACTGTTTATCTGAACAACCTACTGCATTGTGTTGTTTTGAACACATCCCGGACTTGTTAGACGTGCCTTGCTGGATGCACTGCCAAGCTTATTAGAAACTTTTTTTCCTCCCTTTCTTCACACACCTTTTTCTGTGTTTAAACTGTATTCTCTTCTTTGCTATATCATAATGGTTTTTGTTAAAATTCATTTAGATTTATATATTATATATATATATTTATATAACATACTCTTACTGTTGTTTTGGTTTCACTGTCACTGCCTTTGCTTCATGGGAACTGTTGTCAGAGACAAAGGAGACTCAGTATCTTTCTTTCTTTCTGTCTGTCTGTCTGTCTGTCTGTCTGTCTGTCTGTCTGTCTGTCTGTCTGTCTGTCTGTCTCTGTCTGTCTTTTTAATGTTTTGTTTGTAAATTTGCATCACTTTTGTGAAGCAATAGGGCTAATTGATTCAGGAAACCGGTTCTGATCAGATTAGT
>VURO01048790.1:14496-28710 GCA_015108175.1 Pelvicachromis taeniatus
CTGCCTTTGCTTCATGGGAACTGTTGTCAGAGACAAAGGAGACTCAGTATCTTTCTTTCTTTCTGTCTGTCTGTCTGTCTGTCTGTCTGTCTGTCTGTCTGTCTGTCTGTCTGTCTGTCTGTCTGTCTGTCTGTCTGTCTGTCTGCCTGCCTGCCTGCCTGTCTTCCTGCCTGCCTGCCTGCCTGCCTGCCTGTCTGCCTGTCTGCCTGCCTGCCTGTCTGTCTGTCTGCCTGCCTGCCTGTCTGTCTGCCTGCCTGTCTGTCTGTCTGCCTGCCTGTCTGCCTGCCTGCCTGCCTGTCTGTCTGCCTGCCTGTCTGTCTGCCTGCCTGCCTGCCTGCCTGCCTGCCTGCCTGTCTGCCTGCCTGCCTGCCTGCCTGCCTGCCTGCCTGCCTGTCTGTCTGCCTGCCTGCCTGCCTGCCTGCCTGTCTGTCTGTCTGTCTGTCTGCCTGCCTGTCTGCCTGCCTGCCTGTCTATCTGCCTGTCTATCTGCCTGCCTGCCTGCCTGTCTGTCTGCCTACCTGTCTATCTGCCTGCCTGCCTGCCTGCCTGCCTGTCTGTCTGTCTGTCTGTCTGTCTGTCTGTCTGTCTGTCTGTCTGTCTGTCTGTCTGTCTGCCTGCCTGCCTGCCTGCCTGCCTGCCTGTCTGTCTGTCTGTCTGTCTCTGTCTGTCTTTTTAATGTTTTGTTTGTAAATTTGCATCACTTTTGTGAAGCAATAGGGCTAATTGATTCAGGAAACCGGTTCTGATCAGATTAGTTTGGAAGCAGTTCCTCTAAATTCTCAGCCTTCCATACAACCTCCTCTCTTTTTCTTTGCTATTTCTTCCCCATGGGCTGTGATCTCTCTCACTGTGCCCCACCTCATTCCCCCTTTTCCCAGACACCAAAGAGCTACAGTTTTGGGGGGAAAAAAGCAAAAAAACAAGTCACATTTCCCTGTTGCTCCTCCTCCTCTCTCCTTCCATATTCATTTGCACACTTTTCTGCATCCCATTTCTCTAATTTGATGTTGTGCGGTTTCAGGAGGAAGTTCTAATTTGTATCTTCTTAGATATGAGCATGTAGTGGGTGTGTGCAGATAAGGACCACCCTCCCACAGGAATAACACATTATTCTCTGTGTGATGTAGCGTGGTGATATGGTGGAAGGGCTTGTCAAGGATGTGATGGGTCTTTGTTACCTGACTTTTCCCTTTTTTTCTCTCCCTGCTCGTCTCCTTCCTCTTGCCTTCTATCTCGGCACTGCTCCCTGCCTTCCTGACATGTGTGCCTCTTTAAAGAGCTGTTTGACTGAGAAATCAAAATCAGAACACTGCTCCAGCGGTGCACACAAACCACCTTGTTAAAAGCCTCATCCCATCTCTCTCCCTCTCTTTTAAAAAAAATCTTATTTAACTTTGCCATATCTGTTTGCTTTTTACTTTCTGTTGCTCCTAGAATTTTGCTTTCCAGCTTCTAAACATGTTTTTTAGTTGATATATTTGCACTGATGCCTGAGTCTGATTATTACTGAACTTTCCTCTAGATTGAACACCTTTAGAAGAATGATTTTCAAACTACAGTAACGTAAGCAGAATGCTGGGTTGACACCACATTGCCTTCAGGTGGCAAAGACTCAAAGCAAACAATAAACACATTTGTGTGCTCAACAAAAATACACACAAGCTCATTTGTTTGTTCACAGTTGCGTTTTTTTCCTGGTATGTGGGGGAGGTATTTATGCAAAATACCATGTCTCTATTTCCTTCTTTTTTTCCCCTCCATGTAAAAAGATTGTTTTGTAGGCTTAAAGGATTCTTAGACATCAGGTGCACGCAGCAGAACAAGCACCATAACAACCATTGTTTTAGTCGTACAGCCACACGTGGGAGTTCTCTTCTTTTTGTTTGTGAAGTTTTGGAAGTAGACTTTATAATCAGTGAATATGTGTTATTCTTTAATGAGTCTATACTGGAAAATAGGGACAGATGCTTATCATAGAGGCCCAAAGTTGATGGTGTTTGGTAGTGGCTACATGTTGTAGTGGTTAATATGGTTGCCTGAGACACAAAAGATCCCTGGTTTGAGACAGTTAAAGGGACTGCTTTCCTCCAGGCTTCCCACACACAAGACACTTTCAGTTTCTAAAGCACCTGCTTGTATTATTATTATTATTATTATTATTATTATTATTATTATTATTATTATATTTTGTTAGTCTGGTGGGAATAATGCCAACATAAGGTCTATTTTTCAACAAACTCAAGTCCTGAAGTTCTCTCCATGGTGTGAATGCCTGCCCAAGGTTTCACTCTTATTTCACTTTTGTTTTCTGTCTAACTCACATTCTTTGCCTCCTTTAACACCGCGTCTTTTGTTTGCTCAGAAGAGTTTTCACAGTTTCTTCGATTGTTGCGCCATTCAATATGTCGACTACATGGCTACAAGGCTATCAATGGCTAAAAAGCACTGATAAAGACACAAACAGAACTGCATGGCTAACATGACGCTTATATTCACCCAGTGTGAATGTTATTATTGTTATCGTTATTCAACAACCAGTACCACTAGATTGCGCAGGCAACGTTAAAAAAAAAAAAGATTAATTAAAGATTGAGTTCATGTAACTTTTAATTCTGCTTAAATTAACATAATATACATATTTGGTGAATTTTAGTTCAAATTTGTGTGTTTCTTTGTTATCAGTGCCTCAATGCGAGATGCACTTGCAACCCTCTAAAAAAAAATAAGGACTTTCTGTGCTTCGCCTTGAATTTCTTCCAGACACTGAAGTAATGCTAGATAGATTGTGCTGAAGGGATGACCCTACTCGGTTTCTTTTCAAGTGCGCCCACTCTTCCCACTCCAGGAGAAAAAGTATATGTAGTTTATTTATTTATTTATTTATCTATCATTATTTTTAACTTAGATCATAGTAACTGTGCTTATTCCCACCGTGGTTTTCTTATCGCCAAATATACATTTGAATGTCAGACACATCTCCTGCCTGCTGATCCATATCTGTAGATTCTCTCTCTTTCTCTCATCTGTAAACCACTCCAGCAAATGTTACCTTTTCATATCTGAATTGGGAAAATAAGCTTTTTTTTTCTTCTTCACCTCGCTCACAGCACGTGTGGATCTGTAGACAGGATAACCTTGGTTGCTGAACTGCAAATGCCACTGTGGCTCGCTAGCCAATTGCATTTCTTTTCACAGGCCGGTGTGGCTCTCTTATGGAGGCACACCCATGACACCAGGACTAAGCAGATGTGCACACATGAATGAGAATGAGTCAGCAGGGCTGTCACTGTTGACCAGGAGAGGCTGGCTAAAATATCAATAAATGCCAGAAATACTTGACAGATGAAAGATTAGCAAAGAGATAACAGCATACAAAACAAAACAAAAACACAATATGCTCTGGAAAAACTGACAAAAAATCCCCAACACTTCAGGGTGAAAACCGAGGCTGAAGAAGGTGATATATCCCAGTACCAGCTGTAGCACCAGGACACATTATAGCTCATCAAGCTGCAGTAAGGCACAATGCATACCTCAGTGCCTGGAAAATGGATAATACTGCACCTGAAAACCCACTCGAGCTTAATGTTTGTTGCCTTTGAAATGATTCTAACATTAACTCGACATCAAGTGTGACTTGCATGGCTGCTGGTTAATTTACTGCTTTTATCCAACAGCTGTTACAAAGATGGAGTACATTGTCAACGCTTTTACTAGAATCAAAGCAATCAGGTTTTTTGTTTCATACATATGCACTCATTCACATCTCCTTTTGTGCGTTCTTTCTGCTTCCACGGCCATCAGTTTATATCGCTTGCATGCAGAAAATTGAAAGGGCATATCTAAGCAGCATCTGGATTTGCATGCTAGGTAATTTGTTCTTCACACAGAAAGATGGTAGATGGGAGGCAGTTATGCTTATTAATATTTCAATACTGCGGTTATTGGTCTGTGCCTCAGCCCTCAAGGTTTATCTGCGTGATGGCGTATTTTGAGGACTAAGACCATCAATATTCGTGGCAGGAGGGTATTATGCAGTTTATTATGAGCATTCTTTGCTGGCTGTAGGTTCCCAACTATTGGCCCCAAATGGGCCTTAAGTCTCAAGATCACTGACTTGTGATCTTGAAACAGTGTTCTGCAAGTTTTTAATTTATTTTTTTACTGCCAGTGTAAAAACAGAAGGCTCCTGACTGTCATGCATTAATTTAGACTGGCAGACTGGCCAGGGTAGGTTAACAGTCAGGATGAACTACCCTGCTAATCTACAGGGTAGTTTCAAGTTACAGCATGTGTGGACCTTATTTAAAGAGTGTAGTTTAGAGATGTTTTATGCGTATACACTTTATATAACAGGTGAGGTATTAGGTTATAGGTTAACTCAAACAAGCTTGGTTAACAAAGGTGTATGAATCAACTGTATGGTCCATTGCCCATAGGTCACAGACAAAATACTAGAATTTCACTTACCAGAAATGAAGCCCAGTCGTCTTGACTGTACTGTTAGTAGCATTAATGGATTTGAATATTAAAGGCCATTATTGGGTTGAAGTTGGAAGGTGTGTGTGTGTGTGTGTGAGGGGTGGTCATCCTTTTTATATAAAAAAATGGACAGATTGAGAAGCTGAATGCTGTGTCCTAGTGATTCAGAGACAACATCATTAACTGCATGAAGACTGTCTCTACCTGTATATACACTGGACATTGGAATATTCACATTAATGTATAATTTGTAAGTTGTACATTACTGTTGTTGGACACTCTTGTGACCTTTCAGTATGAGGTAAATGTCTGAAGCCATCAGGTCGAGTGTACCTCGGAGCAGGTCTTTGCTGGTGGGCTTGTCCAAGGACACCTTGTCTCCTTTCTTTGTACTCCTTATCTCAGTCCGAGAAACAGCCCATCAAACTCAGGAGAAGCAATCATCAGTTTCACATTTGGCACTGAAAACCGACACAAACAAATTGGGAAGGGATGAATTGGGGCAGCCTGGCCATCATTAACTAGAAAATTACCTATTTCCAAGAATGCTGTGGAACTGAATTATAATATTAAACTGACAAGTGGAACATGTTTCCAAGGAAAACATACTTCTTGTTCAGTCATGCCAATAAACACCTAAATGAGTCCAAGATGGTTCCTTTGTTATTGTTTTGTCAATTCATTATTAAATTATATTATTTATTTCCTTTTTTTCTCTGGTTTTAGTTCCTGTGTTTGAAGAACATCCGGACATTTCTGAAGGTGTGCCATGACAAGTTTGGGCTCCGTAACAGTGAACTCTTCGACCCTTTTGACCTCTTTGATGTCAGAGACTTTGGCAAGGTGAGTTAAACATTACAAACATCGATGGATGTTCAGCTGTTTAGTCTCCAAAATGTCCTGCATTTGAACTGACACCGCACAGGACAGAAACAGTGCTGCCCACTTTAACTGTGCTGGCTGCTTAGAGACATGATGCTGCTTGTGTTTCTGATAGTATCAATCAGGCTACAACACATTCAAGATGTAACATTTTTCTGATTAGATCTTGTTCTACAGGCTGGCGTTTTATGAGTTTGGACTTTTTCCAACATTGAAATGCTGAATTTGCGTGTGTTTATCACATGATGCTCATTTGTTTCCATTGTTACTACTGCTTGTTGGGAATGTATGAATACTCATTTTGCACTCAATACAATGTGAAAAGCATGTGTAGAAGACATGTGCGTTATAGCGCAGCGTGCCCGTAAGGCTTGCATGAGTTTAAAGGTAGTTCAAAGTCAAATTGGTCAGTCAGTTACATTAACTGTCATTGTGGAGCTGAGAGCTCAGCTGAGCATTTGATGTAACACCTCAGGGTCACCAATCTCATCTCGTGTCACTGAGTGACTAGAGTTAAGTGCAATACTCTTTCCTAACATTCTGCAATCTGTGTCTATAGTAAGGTGGGATACGTGTCAATAGTGAAGAGTTCTGACTCACTCGTACATAGTATCAACTGATGAAGAGTTTTATTAACATTTGTTTTATGGAATATTCAAGTGGAATTTTAAAAAAATGTATTTAGTGGTGAACCAAAGACCCTCAGAGGACTTTCCTAAATGTTATCTTGGGCAGTTTGCAAAGCTACATGTTGGCTCCTTGTACCTGGCTTGACAGCCAGACATCCAGGAACGAAAAACACTTGAGGTGGTTTAACATCAAATCAGGATTTCTTTGAAGACGATCGTAGCACTTCTACCAATTTGTTGATCCAGAAAACTCAGGAGGGGATTATATTTTCCACCAGGACTGGGAATGCCTTAGGATGCGCCCAGCTGTTGTACATATCTGGGGAAAAACACATCTGATTACTTTCTTTCATCTGGACCTGAAAAAGTTTATCATCAAACCAGTTCAACCGAAAGCTGGTTTAACTCCAGTTTTATATATCATTACACACAGAACTGCTTTTAAATATGACAATGGTTTTTTTCATGCCTCTCTCAGTGGTTAGCTGAGTCACAGAGTAAACACAGGATGGCAACCTGTTTGGCTAGGAAAAAATCGTGGTCGCCCTATGATAATAATTTTGATCGGATGCTAGTCTCCAACTGGTTTTCTCTAGTGTGCCTGTTGTATAAAAAGACAATCATGCCGTGGTCAACATATCGTGTTGGCTCGAGCTTCTGAAGATGTAATAGCTTTGACTGCACTGTGTGTGACTACAGGGTAAATCTTAGCTCCGTTTCAGCTGTTAAAACAGGCTGCATGCAATGCATGATGTTCATAAATTAGACGGTGGCAGCTCATGCCATTGTGCCAAGACTTATGTGGTATGTGTTTATGTGATGTTAATACTGTAGCCTTTCAACTGATTGGAAATGCTGTATTTATACTAAAGCCTAGAGAATATTCTGTAGTGGTAATCTATGAATAAACCGTATTACATCATCTTTGAATGATGACAGCGAGGAATGTCATCTACTCATTAATCTATTAAATTCTTAAAGATCTTAAACACGCTCGCTCATCCTGCCGTGGGCTGAAAAATATAAGCCCAATGAAAGAAGAGGAAAAAAGGGATGAAAGGAAAGTTAAAGGAGACAAGGACTCATTTGGCAGTTTGTAGATAAACCACAAGACGATGTCTGAGAGTCAATGAGCTTTCAGAGAATGGTATTAAAATCCAACGGCAGTCAGAATCAATCACATAGGCCCTCCATATGTCAATTTAGAAATTGCTTTTGTATGGTCTCAGCGGTGGCAGGCTTGTCTCACCATTGATTTTCCATTAAGGGCCAAACATCACATTATAATATATTGAATTGAGCAGATCCCCACTAATGTGACATACATTTAAATAGTGAGCATGCTTTATCTTCCATAAATGGAAGATAAAGGGGAACGTTTTATTCATGCAGCTTATATGAGCTATTCTCTTTTGTTACCTTGACACAAAAAATTTCGTCGTATCCACATCTGATTCAGAACAATGGGACATTATGAATTAGGTCCTAAATATGTGAATAGGATACAGTGAATTAAACTCATTCTTCTCTTCTATCTGTATTAGTTTTTGTTGAAAATGCTTGGGATCAGAGTAACAAACAGGGCATTCTGCTAAGATCCGGCCCTAATGGTTGGTTGGGACTACAGTGAAAGCTATAATTTAAGAGAGGAATTAAAGCAGATGGGTTTGGGGAGAGGACTTTTTTTCTTGGTAGCAGAGCTTCCATAAACATTAATCAGCCCCCATCCACCTTTCATACCTCCACATTTGCTGCCAGGGGACCCAGAGTTCATCTCCCTTGGCCTCTGGTCACCGTCTCTTCCTCTAATGATGGCTTTCCACAGGTCACAGGCAGAGAGAGTCAAGGCCAAAAGAGCCCAATGCTATTACAAAGTAATTGTGCCTCCAAAACCTCCCTGCTATGCTTTCCAGCGGGGCTGGTATTGAAACAGATGAAGCAAATAACCAACTCGATGTTTTCTATCGACTTTTATTTTCTTTATAATCAAACTAATTTCATCCCCAAATACCTTAGGCCACATCCAACTTTGGCTTATGCTCGCTTGTTTTGTGAAGCCCTTGTATGGTTTCATGCACATATCGCCACACTTTGATTCTTTGCGCTCTAACCCATCCCCCATCATTAGAAATTCATTATGACATCATTAAACCAATGAAATACAGCTTATTACAGTAGACCCCAGAGAACGCTTTTATTTAAACACCTCCCTCCATCCGAACCCAGCCGCCTCGTTTCCTTTCTCCCAACCTATTTTAATTAGCCACCAAAGGAACATTGCTGTCATTTAAATGAACATGGTAATCAGTTTATTTGGCTGTTGCCATGATTAGCATAATTAGCCTGCACCTGTTAACCATCTATCAACAGTTTGGTAATTTTCCATGTGTGACTGGAGAGCAGTGAAGGAAGGAAGCTTTCTGACAGATTTGCTGTCTTCATTAAAGGAAATAGCGTCATTTATTTGAGATGCAGCCAGAGTTGCTTGCATCCATTTCCAGCTTGGAATAGCCTTGGAGCCATGACTGAGGGACTTGTGAAGTGTAAAGCTATCAAAGTAATGCTCATTGACTTGATAGTGAAGTGTCAAGGTGAATTTCACTTGTAGGCTGCATTTGAATGGAAAGTGGATGTTCAGTGTGTCATGACTTTGGGTTTGTCCCCCAGCATTTTGAGTTTTGTTGTGGCATTAAGAAGATGATTTAAGTTCAAGCTTTGTACGATTTAGTCCTGACTTTAGTTCTTTTTAGTGTCTCTGAGTTTATCTGTATTTCTAGTTCATGATGTCTTGTTTGATATTAGGGTCTTTGCTTCTTCTCTGTGTCCTGTCCTCAGCATCTCCCGTGGAAGTCAGTCTTGTCTCCATGTTTATTTACCTTTGTATCCACAGTTGTCTCTGTTTGTCTCTTGCTCTCTCTCTCTGTCTCTCTCTCTGTCTGTCTGTCTGTGTCTTTCTGGTTTCTCTGTGTCCCTCTCTCTCCCGCTCTTGTCCCTCACTCTCTAGCTCTCTCTCTTGTCTCTAGCTTGCTGTGTCTCTCGGCCTTTCAGCTTTGTTATGTCTTTCGGCCATTTGTGTGCTATTGCCTTCCCACATCAAGTTGTCTGTCTGTCTCAGTGTGTGTTTCTGGTACTTCCTGTTTTATTCTGATAATTACTTGTCCTGTGTGCATCATGTTTAGTTTTCCTTCCCTTGCCTCATCAATTAGTGTTCCCCAGGTATTTTCCCTCTGCCCTGATTCCCTGTGTCTATTTATTGTCTGTATTTCCTTCTGTTCCTTGTCGTGATCTCCGTCAATCCTGTGTGGGCGTTCCGTTCAGTGGTTCTCGTTAATGTGCTCTGGTACCTGCCAGTTTGACTTCTGTGTATTCTTGGAAGTTTAGCAAGAAAGCTCAAGTGATTCCAGCCCTGCATCTATGTTCTGCATTTTGGGTCCACAGGCCTGACTGCCACACAGTCACACATGACACAGTGTGCGTTTGTGTTTATATGAAACAGGTATTACTTTGCAGAGGTTTTTCATATTACAGCGCGCAAAGTTTTCAGCATGTTAACAGTAACTCTGTACTCACCTCAGTTAAATTGTCCACATTAGAAACTTTGGAAAAATATTTGTGCTTGAAATTTGTGTGAATTTAATGTGCTTTCGATTCAATTGTACATTTCATAGTAGGATATCACCAATATTTGGACAGCATCGCCGCCTATAGCTTAATCTAATGTCAAATACACAAAACAAACCTTGAAACAGATGGAGAGCAGTAATGTGAAGGAATCCCAGCACAAACACGCATCAGTCTCCCGATTTCATTTGTACCAAATGCTCCTTTTTCCAGCAGCCTTTCTTTTCCCTCTCACTTCTCCCATCCATCTCTTTCCCTTCCTCACTGTCCTCTTTTCCCACTCATTCATCTCACACCACTTTCACTGAGAGTGTGTTGTGATAAGACTTAGCTAGCTGCAGGCGAGCCACAATTGTGTCGGGACGCCTTGATTGCCATTGGTCGGCGGTGTTTGATTACCCTGTCTACTGCCCTGAAATCTTTGCACACTGAACTCTGCTCCTTTCATTTCCTTTCTGCGCTCTGTGGCTGAAAATAGCTAGTTGCTTAGCATCCACGCCCAGTGCTACTAACATCTGGAACGTGCCTCAACCACTGCTGGCCACTTGCCTGAATGCTATTTACTGAAGTATGTTTTAACCTCAGTTACACACCCTTGTGTGCTCATTTGTAGCCAGTTTGTGAACATGTCATACATGCAGTATAAAATATACATTCTAACCCTAGGAGCTATTTGCAGTTCTTTTCATTGTATTAGCAGGCTTCCTGCATTTCATGTACTCTAAGCATTATTTCGTTATGATAAGTTAAATCACTGGAAGCAAAAATTATTTTGCTTCCAGTATATTTGAGTAAAAGAAATTATAGGTAAGACTTGATTTGTTGCTTAATGTCATTGACATTACAACTCATGTGCACAATGGAAAGTTATTGTGCATTTGAACAATTCATAAAATGTGTTTGACATCATAGGTGTTTTTAGGTATTTCATTTAATTTTCACCAAAGCTGGAGTTGCAGAGAGGTTCCTGCAGTTAATTACCCACTGAAAGCTTGTGTTTGTGTTTGGCAATAGAAATTATATAAGGCTGAATTCTCCACTTAGTGTGCAGGCTTCCATGCTTGGTGCATTATTGGTATTGATTCACAAAACTGAAAAATGGGTTGTGATCTGTGCTTGTCAGGCTCAGGCTGCAGAGAGTGTAGTAAGTGATAGAAGGAGGTTTAAGGGTCAAGTAGCCAACGTTGGCAACTCGGGTGAATGCGTCAACTTCCATTAGTGGCCCCATCCTCAGCAACAGTCCTTTACCTGTCAGGGAGTAAGTGGATTTGGAAAGCTAAGATTCTCACTTAGCTCATCCTTGTGAAGGACATAGGGTTTTCTCTATTTCTTGCAAAATATATGTTTATGTATGTTTTTGGTGCAACTTGGTCAATTTCGAGGCATTGGAATCACTTGTGCTTATAGTTTATTGAAAAAGTTGATCTCTAAGGCACTCTGAATGGGAAAAAAAGCTCCCTGATATCAACACGTATGACATCTGGTGTTCTAGTATTTAGATTTTTTTGAAGTTTTGTTTTTAAAACGATTCTGCAATTTCTTGGCATTATTTAGCATTTAACTTCCAGTTAAAGTCACAAAAAAATACCTCAATATTATGTATGAGCTAAAATTGAGTAGCAAACAGGGCATTTTGGTAAGATGCTGCATTAACTGTTCGTAGGAACTACAGGGAAATATTCACCTTATGCAACATTTTATCACCTAAAAGAAAGATCACTTATGCTGATGTTAGATCATTACTACTTACAAGTAATGCATCAGTATCATAATAGTGATATTTTAGCGGTGTGTTATTTCTGCTTTTACTTGATCTAAATTCCTCATCTACCACAGCCTATCCACCAACAAAATATCCCTTGATCCAGGATTACTCCTACTGCTCCCAGAAGAAAGAATCTATCCCTATAACCTTCAGTGAAAACACTCCCTCATGCCTCAGCAGACAGGTTTGTGGCTGCTCTTTCCATCACTGTGCTCTCCCTCTTCACCGACTGTCCATCAAGACCCCCCAACTGCAAGTTTTTACATAAAGCTTCCTAGATAAAATGAATAATTCATTCTAAATGCCACGGTGCTGATGATATTTCTCCTAACATTAATTATAAATGAAAACTTCCTCCCTCTTCATGTGTTTAGACCCCCTTCTGTCTCTCCCTCCTGTGCTACACTCCCACAGCCTCATTACTTCTGCAGCTCGTTATTGCGACACCCGCCAGAACAGGTGGTTCAGCGGAGGGGTGTAACGATTCTGAAGGACCAAAAACATCCACAGGAAAGTACCATACCCAATAATGATGTGGAGCTGTTGATGTCTACTTAATTTATCAGTCAATAACTAAGTTAGCATCAGGTAGTTATGAAAAAAACTCTGTTACGAATTCATGTTGAATTCACATTATCGATACCTCGTTCTTCAACAGGGACAACGATGCTTATGTTTTTTTTTGTGATTAAACTCCAATACAGAATATTTTTTTGTTTTATTTTATGAAATTCGGTTGTTGTAATCACAAAGAAAAAAAGAAAATCTTAAGGCTATTCTGGTGTTGAAACTGAAGAAGCAATGCCTTTCTGCATCAGTGGAGATATTTCACTTAGCTTAAGCGTTTTGTCTTTGTTCCTTTCTTCCTCTGCAATTTATTTTGCTACCATTCTCCCTCTGACAGCATTGAGTAGGACTGTCATGTATACCATACGCTAAGGGAGAAGAAGGAAAAAAAAGCAAAAAGTGTTTTAAAACCGTTTATTGAACTTTTAAAGCCCGGTTTAGTGTGAATCCCACTGTGGAAATAATTGGCCTCTTTTGTTTTGGGTGGCAGTGAATGTTACTATACGCTGCTAGCAGAAAAAAAAAAAAAACTGACGGGAAAAAGAAAAGATCTGATTTGGTTCAAGCTTCATGTTCAGCCTGGCCCTTTTGAAGATTCTCAGCTCACTGTTGTGCGTTGCTGAGTACCCAAAAGGCTGCTGAGGTGTGATCACAAGTCTCTCTCGCGTTCGAGCTGTGAGTCATTGGTCACTGGAGGGTGTGTCCTTCTTGCGAGAGTGGTGTCTTGGAGCACAGCACGACTAAACTAAGGGGATAAATAGGAAGGGCCCCCACAGAGCAAAGCTGCCTGAATTCATTGCAGCCGGTGTGAGCTCTCATTATTTCCCCTCCCCCAATTTTTCCACCCCTGAGGCTCCAGAAGCACAGCTGTGATGGACAGGTATATCCTCTGAGGTGTATTCACTGGAATGAAAAAAAGACAACTGGTGTCTGTCCTATCTCCCCCCCCCCCTTCATTACAGAGATTACTTACAAATGGCACTAAAATATAAACCCACTGAGCTCATAAATTATAATTTTTTGAAACTGGATATCAGTATACATGTTCCATTATGCAATGTGACATACTTGCTCTCAAATTGATGATAATTTTCCAAACCTTCAGTGCTATGGCATAAACATTGACTCAGCACCTTATTATTTCAGGAGACATTTGGCACTCAGAATGTCAAGGTAGATTTAGAGAAACAGGAGAAATAAGCTGCTTTTTAAAAACCCATTAGGGTTAACAAATGGCAGTGTGTGTCAGAGTTAACAAGGTTGGGCTCACTAGAAAAACTGCAAAAACTCTTTCTCTGGACTTCCAACATCAGTAGTAAGTGGTATAAAGGGACAGAGGCACCAATAAAAGGAAAAGCTTCTACAGCTAGTTGCCTCCTACCAGCGTAAATGGACCACGTGTTTACTGACGCACAGTAAAAGTCGGTCATTAGGGTTCAACTCGGGGTCTTATAGTGAAGATCTCGGCTATATGAACAGCTAATATTTCAAATTAAATGATTTGAAATATTAGATGGATCATGTTAGGTACATACTACACAAACTACTAAGATGTAACTTTACTGACTCTTCTCTAACTGTGCATGTCAAGTTGGTCTTAATACATCATTGTTTCACATTTCACAAAGAAATTGAAGATCAGATTTATTATTTTGATAGTATTTTTATGATATAAAAATATATCATATTTTTATATTTTACAGAACTTGTAAAATCTAGTTCTGTTTTACAAGTTTTATGCAAATTTTATTGGATACATAAGAGTAGAGACAAACCTTAGGTTGCACTCTATTGATTAGATATCAACTTCCCTGAGGTATCATTGAACAGTAACCCTCAGGGATTCTGCAGTCACTCCAACCTCTGACCTCTGGGGACAAATGTATAAATCAGTAGTGTCAGAGTAGAAGGAAAATTATACCCAGAACTCAAGTCCTCTACACTATTTAAAGCACACATTTAGAGCACTTTAAATTTGGGCTTATCACTTGTTTTGCACCCCCCAAAAATAAAATAAAAATCACTGTGTCAGACATGCATGGTTGTACAAGTGGAAAAAAAAATCTCCACTTCACTCAATTGGAACGTTAACAGTGCTGTCTATGGAAGCCATTAAATTTGTCATTGCCTTTTATACGGTCCAGTTCATCAACAGGAACACAAAGTGCTGGAAGACACACACACACACACACACACACACACACACACACACACACACACACACACACAAACACACACACACACACACACACACACACACAAACACAC
>VURO01048791.1:0-21981 GCA_015108175.1 Pelvicachromis taeniatus
AGGTGCAGGCTTCTTTTTTCTTTGCAAGTTGAAATGCCAACGCCTCTTTTCACTCTTACTGATTCCCTTATAATTAATCAGCCATGCAATTATACTGCAGAATAGAGAAAGAGAGAGAGAGTGAACAAGAGAAGGGGGGAGCACGATAGGGTGAGAGAGGGAGAGAGAGAGACACAGGGAGTATGGAAAGAGAGAGCATGAAAACTTCTATTGTGGTTGAGCAGGAGAAAAAAAAAGAAAGTGATGAGGGGAGAGAGAAATAGAGAAAGAAAGGGTTTTTCATGAAAGGTGATAATAAGGAGCCCTTAAAAGAACAAATGAAAATGTCATTTCTCCACCACCACCACCCTGTTCCACCCTCCCCCTTGTCCTGTGGAGGGATAATGAGGGGGGAAAGGGAGAGAGTGAAGGAGAATGAGTGTTTCTCAACATGAGACCTTTTGTCGAAACATCTCCGCACTCCTTTCCTCCCTTCGCTTTTCTCTCTTTTCCTTGTACCCTGACATCTTTCCTCCTCCACCTACCTTTTTTTTGCCATCTCCCCCTCACCACCCTCTTCTCTTTGTTGGGTGTGATTATTTTCCCGATAAGGACGTGTCTTCCACCACCCACGCCAACCCCTCTAAACTCACTTTTTTCTTCTTCTTATGCCTGCACTCTATTATACTGGACATTAATTCCAGGTTGTTATCAAACCGAACGATTTGGATTGGGCCACAGCTGAGCCTCTGTCCTTCTTTTCAACCAATAGAAAGGTCAGTTATTATGGTAATAGGACACAGTTTGATATTAGAGCTGCTCTTTTTGTTCTAGACAAGTTTCATTACTCTGGAGGAGCTCTCATTACAAAGAGCAACGCCTCACTCTGACTCTCTTTTGTCGAGAGGATAATACATGAGGCTGGTGAATGTAGAACACTGTCTGCTCACTGTAAATAAGCTCCCGAGGTGCCCTTGAGCAAGGCAATTAACATTTGACTCCCTCTGCTTTTTTTTAAAGCACAGAACGTTTTTGAAAGTGACAAATTATAATTTTGCATATGGCAACAATTTAAAACGCCCTCGCACCGGAACGTTTGCAAAATAAGAATTTACCTTCAGTTTGATTTGCTTTATTCAGAACCCCCATTCAGCGGAATATCAAAGCAGCTCAGTGTTACTTCATCTTCGCAAGCACGTCTTCTCCACAGTAAACACTTGACATTCAAGTGTCAGAGCTGTGCTTTTAGCGCCGTTCTTGATAAGGGAGTCCACTGTTTGGTGCTGCCTCACCTGCCTTTGAGGCCATTTCACATTTTAAGCCACAACTAGTGAGAAATCACTCATTTTCAGTGAAAGGTGAGTGCAGACTCGTGGGCAGCCTAGCAAGCAGGGCAAGAAACTGACTCCTTCTCATGGAAACTGCTGTGAAACCACAGGTGAATTGTGTTGAGCTTTTTGAGGCCATCTGCGCACAACGCTGAGCTTGACCAATGACATGTCAGCCCCGATCGCTCTGTCAGAGAAGAAAAGGTAACTCCTGCTGAGCACGGTTTTATTCTGATGTGTGTACTGTACCAGAGTTCTTTGAATCACGAGTGCCGAGGGGTGCAGCTCTCTTTTGGCTCTATGTTTGCAGCGAATGTGTTCTGATTAAAATGTTCTCTCTATGTCGAGAGAAAAATCTGAACTTTTGTACCAATAAAACATTTGAGCATGATGTAAAAAAAAGTACACATGACAAACCTGGTATTAAACCGTACTTACATTTAAAGGGGCTGAAGTCAAGAACATTTCTGAAACAGCTCCTACAACAGTTTGAAAATTAAAAAAAAAAAAGTTGACTGTTATTTTTCTGTTGATTGTTACCCTTGATTACCCTTTTCCTGGCACAGGGACATCCATTTCAGTTGGAACCATACATGAGGATGTTAAACATATAAAACGCTGCAGTCAAGCTGAGGAAAACAGTGATTGGAGACCCTGGCATAAAGAAAATCATTGCAATCATCTCAACTGAATTTGAGATCTTCTTGCCGTTGAAATGGTGGCTTCAGGCTTTGGGTCTGTCAGAGCAGGCTATGTAAAACTGTGTTGCCATAAATATTCACTTTAGTGGTTTTCTTAGTTTTGGGCTATGTTTCTTACCAAAGGTCAGCAATGGCTGACCTTTGGTAAGGTCAGCTTGCACCAGTGTTTAAATCTGTGCATTGATTTTTGCAGCAGTGAAAGAACACTCTTGGTAAACCCACTGAAGTTAATTGATGGATCGGCCCTTGATGTAATGTTTCCATTTAAAGTCAATAACACTTTCATTCATACATTTGCTTTATGTACTCTCTTAACGACTAACATTTTAATTTAAATGTTTGCATTTATTTCATAATGGGAAATTGTAAGTTAAAGTTTGGGTTAAACAAAAGGTGTTTATTTCAAAAACCTAATAAAAAAGAAGCTGAAATTGGAAACAAAATCAAATAGGTATATATTTTTAGTACTACATCCATGACAACGACTACATTCATAATATTGATGCTTTCAGTAATGCAGAAAGGGAACTGTAGTTGAAACTCTTGCTTCTTCCTCCTCTTAAGGTTCCCAGACTGCAACAAGGATGTTGTGCCGTGGATCTGCAGGCGACACACAGCTTATCGTCTGTGAAAGAGTTTAAGTTGATTCTGTTATGCAGCCACAGGGAGGTTGAGTCCAGCTGGACCAGACTGATCAGAGATCAGTGAAACACATCGTGGAATCAGACGAGACTATTACCAAAAGACACAGAGCCTGTGTGTCTGTGTATTTGTGTGTATGTGTGTGTATGTGTGTGCGTGAGCAATTTATCTTTTATTTTCCCATCCTTTCAACAGCAGCTTGTGTGTGTGTGTGTGTGTGCGTGCGTGTGTGTGTGTATGTGTGTGTGTGTGTGTGTGTGTGTGTGTGTAGCAGCAGATGGGCAATAGAAGAATCAGTAAATTAATCCTCAACACATCGCAGACCACTAATTACTGATTAATAACCAGTGGACTGCTCTCTCTGCCTTTTCCCTCCTCTCACATACACACAGTTCAAAGTGGTATAATAAAGAAAATGAGTCAGAAATTGGTGGAGGTAGAGCAACAGAAATAAAATCTCATAAACAGAGACAATGTGGCAGAGAAGAATGGAAGAAAAGATGTGGTTAGAGAGAGCGGGCAAAGAGAAAGATGAAGCAACAAAAGGGAATAAAAGTCTGTTGTCTTTTCATCAGAGCAGTCATTGTTTGTAATCCACTTAGATACACACACGGACACACAGGCGCACACATGCACACATTTATCTATCCATCTATCTATAACAGGACGAGTGTTACTCTTCTTTCTGCCATAAAAAAAAAGAGTGACAGATAACAGATGACTGTGTGCAGTTACAAATAGCTGCACAGCTGATCAATACTGTGCATGTTTGCTCTCCTGAAATTGCTCCAAGTATAAGCCTGGTTACGTCAGTGCTGTTGAGTTAATGATACTTCAATTCAAAACATATTTGTGTGAAGTTTTTCTCTCCAGCTAGAGATAAAACCTCACGACTTCAGTGACTAATACATTTAAACCCACAGAGGAGGATAATGTATCATTGTCCAGTGCTGGTGACTAGTTATCTTCACAAGTTTGCCTGCTCTTTGCTTTCTTCCGCTCTAGGACCTACACGCCATCAGTTGAGTGTGTGGGAAGATGTTAAAGTCGAGGCTTACATTACCAAAGATACGTTTATCCCAGGTCTGAGATTACTTGTAAGTCTTACTAACTACTGGAAAGAATCCTATCAAAGAATTATATACTTTTTAAGTTGATTTTGAAGATGATACCTTGTTTACACTGGATTTTGTAATGTCGATCAGGTGACAGGACAGCAACTACACACTACTGTTTGCACGGTGGCTATCATGTGTCCACAAGGTGTTCAGTTGTCCACTTGTCTTCAGATTTAGTTACAGCTGCCTAGTGTGACAGCTGCCTAGTTACTGTCGTACGGTTGGCACATCCACATGTAAAAAACCAAGTGCTGGCTTTTTTAATAGGTTTAAAGAAAAATATACATGCACAACCTATATTTTTTGTAAAAGGAAAAAAGGGCAGCAGACAAGCTGAAAAAGAACCCCCATGCCCTACAATGATTACAACCATCTTTTTCAGTTAGACCCTTGTTGGCGATGCGTCGCCTTTGAGTTTACACTACAGATATGCTTTAGAGACAATCTCAGAAAGTACTTTGAGTGATCCAGTAACATCTCTGTGGTCATTTAAACCTGTATTTAGTGGTGTCCATTTGTGATCTGACTACCATAGATACATTTTTAAAAGAGGTAGAAAGGGTCTAATATATATGTTGACATTGTGAATACTACTCAGTTTGAAACATCATTTTTAGCTAGCATTCTTTTTCTTGTGGTTTTTATGCAGAAAAACTGCAAAACATTTAAGAGCTACATCTCAGACTCTACAGGCCTCAGTTAGCATGTTAAATAGTCAGCTCATGACAGTACAATTAGACAAAACTGAACAAGTATGGCTTGTCTGAAATATTTGCCAGAACAAAACCTCTTCTCTCTAAAGGAACATGGCAGCACAGCTTAGGTTTGCAAACTACAAGACTTCTGGAACAATGTCCTTTGGAGCCACAGGACCTGGGCACCTACCTGCACTCACTGAGTCAAAGAGCTTCTCTGTATACCAAAGTATTTCACAGACAAATGTGAGGCCATCTGTTCCACAGCTAGAATTTGGGTGAAACTGGGTCATACAACAAAATAGTGATTCCAAGCAAAGCAATAAATCTACAACAGACTGGCTCAAAGAGAAAAGACTCAAGGTGCAATGGCTCAATCAAAACCTAGACCTCAACCTGAAATGCAGTGGCCCACAAACCTCAATGAAATAAAGCAACATTGTAAAGAAGAGTGGTACCAAACTCCTCCACGGTGACATGAGAGACTGATAAAATCATACAGACAATGATTTCTTGAACTTATTGCTGCTAAAGGTGGTTCTACAAGATACTGAATTATAAGGTACTTGGTTTTTCATAGGACTGTATTAAAATAGCCTCTTTACCCTTCAGCGGGTAACTCCTTTAATGTAATGCGCTCTATTTTTGCTGGGTTGAATTTTCAAAATCAGATCTTGTTGGTTGCACTATAAATGGACACATGAAATTCTCTTCTGCTGTATAACTGACAAATATTCATTTTTCTACACAGTAAAAACCATATATTGTTACGTCTTCCAATGGATTGCTAACTTCAATGGTGTAGCAACGCTAAATGTTGTTATAAAAATGCTAAACATTCTTATACCGTGCAGACATTCTGAAGTTTCGTCCTTTTACAAGGAGCAGGAACACTCCAAAAGCTTCTGTGAGGGTGTCAGGGTGATCACCTGGCTTTTGGTGTGTACCTTTAAGAGGAGAGCTGGATGGACTGGAAATTTTGCACTGATTACGCAACATAATGGACAGACAGAGAGAAGGGGGAGGAAGACATAGAGAGTTAGTGAGAGTGTGAGCGAATGCGTCCCACTCTTGATCATGCAATATCACTGCTCTAATAGATAAAGTAAAATTTGCTGAGTTGTAGTTTTCCCACCTCTCTCCTGGACCATCTATCTCACTAACTGCTAACGCCTCTGGAGCTGCTATTTCTACAGGAAATTACCATAGAGCACTAACTTCCCCCAAGCATGACCACATTAGCCTTATCTCCAGGAGAAACTACAATATGCAGGGCTATTTCTACAAACGAACTCAGAAGCACACTCTATATCTTCCAACGTGGCTTTTCATTTTAAGAAAAATACAATTTAATTGAAAAGTTACACGGTCTAATGTAGTATGAATAGAACCCTATGAGAGTCCATGGAAATCATTCATATCTGACTAGATTTTTAGAAGTATAGCAATTACAAATCCAATTATGAAATTGTTTATCTTTAATCCTGGGGTAATTTTTTTTTTTTTAAATCATTATCTATTATCTACTTTTTTGTTACCCTGCAATAAACCTATAGCTCAGAGAACCACCTACTTAAAAGGTTATAACCTCCTCGAACATTAGACAGTCAGCTCATTTCAACCATGAAGCTGAGAGCAGCAGTAATTTACATTAAGCGGTGTGGAGGTGATTCAGTGGGAATGTATATTATTAATGTTTCCTCTTTTCTCTCGTTTTGTGTTTTTATTACAATTTTACTCATTGAACAAAGTTAATATCTCTACATTAGACCATTTTTAAAGAAAGTTTTATATTTGGTATAGCAGTATTTCAAACTTACCCATAGTTACCCTTTAGCGTATACTATATTCAACTGTGTCAACTGAAGCACATACAAAATATATTTATACTTTCATATTTAAACCTTTACATTTTAAAAGTCTGTTATATATTAATTTCTTAAATCAAGATTCTCTGTCCATCTGCTGGTGAAATCATGTACACAAAAACTCATACATAAGTTGGGGTAGCAAACAAAATAGTCAATCACATGACAATAACACTGTGTTTAGCCATGTAGGCATGGTCAAGATGACCCATTGATCCAAGTTTATACCAAGCATCAGAATGGAAAAGAAAGGTGATTCAAGTGTCACAGTTCATGCTGTGTGCTAAGCAGGATGTAGGACCCAAACTCAGGACACTCAGACAGAGGAGTAAATTCAAAGTGCAGCTTTATTGCTGGAAAAACTAACATTAACTACAAAACTGAACTGGAAATAGAAAACAAGAAACTTGCTGTTGGTGGTGGTGCTGCATGCAACGGCATGGAAGCTGCAGGTGGTGTAGCAGGAGGTAGCTGAACGGACTCTCCAGAGCCGTCAGCGGACATGAAGAGGTGCCGTGACATTAAGATGGTTTGGTCTTAGTATTCCAGTAATCGATCTACTGGTATGTTCCCACAACCATCTCTAGGTTTTTACAAAGAATGATCTGAAAAGTCAGGTCAGTATTGCCAGAGTGCTTTGAGCTGAGTCAAAGGCAACAGTGACACAAATAACAAATAAGTATCAATGATTAGCAGTCCCTTAGTATCAGTTGTGCATTGTTTAACCACTATATTCTATGTGAGTATTGTTTTTACATGTCCATCTATATATGACTACAGTGTACCCATGTTCTGAGAGCTGGTTCCATATTCCAAAGGTCAAATGATCTCAAATGGCTTTCTTGAACATGAAAATGAGTTCACTGTTCTCAGTACACCTCCACAGTCACTAGATCTCAATCTAATAGAGCCCCTTTAGGATGTGGCAGAACGGGAAATTCACAACATGGATTTGCAGCCGACAAAACTGCAGCAACTGTGTGATGCTGTCAGGTCAAAGGGGACCAAAGTCTCAGAGGAATGTTTCCGGCACCTTGTTGAATCAATGTCATGAAGAACTGAGGCAGTTCTGAATGCAAAAGGGAGTCCACTATGGTACTAGCAAGGTGTACCTAATAAAGTGCCTGGTGATTGTATTTATAGTATAGTGGGTGTTGACATACAGTGACAGATTTGCCACCATGTATAGTCAGCAGATAAGACAAGTATGGATACATGGCAGATTAAATTGTAAACGTCACAGATTAAGCATACACGTCTTCAATGAAATTGATTTTAAACTAATTTACAACCACTACAAAAGTCTTATGTCATTCTTCCACTCTTTTATTTTTTATGAGTGTTTTTTTTTAATCTATTGGTACATCCTATTTTAACTTGACTTTACATTTGGATTTCTCAGAGCAGCACCTTGAATCTGCCTTTCTGCACAAAAGATGCTTCACAACTAAAACTACTTTGCCTTGTTTTGCCTCGTCTTACCTCAGTGTGATGTATAATCAAACAAAAAGGTTCTTGGAAAAGGGATTTTAGTGCATTTCTAAGAATCAGAGGTTCATGAGTTGTTGTTACATATTTCCACGCATAATTGTTCCACATAACTCACACAGACACACACAGACACGCGTATACACACACGGCTCATCCTGCATCCTGCTGTTGAAAGCCAGCATATTAACAGCTGCTGAGAACCAATATCACTAATGACTGACCTCATAATATAGTACAGCAGCACACACTAGACCTGGCTTCCAGTAGGTGCAGCATGTGTTTCGTGTATTAACACATGTATTGTATGGTGTGAGTGTCTGTAGCTGTGTCAGATGTGGGTCATTGTGTGTTTGGGATCCGTGTCTGATGATATTAATTTTAATCATCATCTGTCCGTCCACACAACAGCTGCCACAGCATAGAACAGAGCAAGAATCGAACTGGCGGATGTTTTAAACTCACAGAAACATTAATTATAATAAAGGGCAACCTGTCTTTAGGATGCACATTTTGCAGCGACATGCATTTCAAGTGTTTTCACAAATCAATGAAAACAGAGAGTCAGGGTAGACCATGCTTCCGGTAACTGCCCATACCTAATGACTGCTAAAGTGCTTCTTAAGTGGGTTTCAAGGACGATGCTCTTATTGAAAATGGCTGATGTTTAGTGCAGATATAGTATAATTAAGCAGCGAAAAGCACACAGGAGAACAAAGCATGAGTTGATGGGGAGCTTGGAGTGAAGTAAATGTCAATGCAGGTGGTATGTCTTCATGATTACAGTGGAAATCTCAGTCACGAATATCACATAAATGGCTGTATTATGAATAGATTTAATGTTAATTAATATTAAGGGGAAAAATATGCAAAGTGGGATGCTTTTTTTCTGCTCAGTGCCATGCAGCACAAATAGACCTTTTTGCAATGTTAACAACTATTTAAATATGTAAAAGCTGATTTTTCAAATACTTTGAGGCAGTGCATACAACACTGACTTTATCACCATGATTAATAGACAGATTTTTTTTTTCGCTTTGCACTTCAAACTACATTGAACTGTACATACAGTGCTTAAGTCTGTGTTCACCTGTCATACACATCCCTATGGACGCATTTCAGACAACACAGAGTTTCCTTTCTTACTCCAGAACACTTTAACATGCAGTCTAGATAGACTAGGGAATCGAGCCATTGACCTTCAGATTGGCAGACAACCAACTGTATCTCTTGAGCCACAGCGCCCTTACCTTGCAAGCTAATAGATCAAACTTGTTAGCAAATGGCTGCCAACATGTTATGGCATTTGGCGCTTGCTAATAGCTGGATAGCAGATAATTAGGTAATAATTAGAAACACCCTCTCTCAGCTGAAAAGCTAGTTCATGCAGTTATTACTTTTAGGTTGGACTATTGTAATTCATTATCAGATCATGCCAAAAACCTTCTAAAGAGGCTTTAGTTGATCAAGGAAACTTCCGCGAGGACTGGGAAAAGAGGCCATATTTCTCCCATATTGGCTTCTCCTCATTGGCTTTTTTGTTAAATCCAGAAGTGAATTTAAAATCTTTCTCCTAACAAACAAAATCTCTAATGATCAGGCAGTCTCATATCTTAAAGACCTCATAGTACTTTGTTATCCTAACACTTTGCACACAGCACTTTGCTCCCAGACTGCTGGCTTACATGTAGCTAGTAGAGTTTTTTAAAAGTAGACTGGGAGCTTTACACTTTCAGGGCCTGCTACTACAGCACCAACTCCCAGTTTGGTTTTGTAAGACAGACACCCTCTCCACTTTTAATACTATGCTCAAAACTTTCCTTTTTCATAATAGGGCTGCACAAGGTGACCATGAACCACCCATTAGTTATGCTTTAATAGGACTAAGCTGCTGGGGAGGCTTATCACAATGCAACGCGTGATTCTTCTTCACTTATCACTTTGCACTCCTTGTATGTTTTTACCCCCTGATAACCACTGGCCACTTGAGAAAAACATTTTTGTGACCCAGGTTATTATAGTTTTATAAAACTAAACTAAAAACTAAAACTATATTTGAAAAATCATTTTTGTTAACTAAAATAAAAAAAAAGACTTAAAAAAATTATGAGACTAACTAATATTTTGCAAACTTGAATTACTAAAATAAGAAAATAAAAGAGGAAAGATCCGTAGTTTTCATGTTTCTACATTTTATTACAACTTGCCTGATGTGGCTTTGATCATTGGATATCTACAAGACTATGAATCAACTATTTTCAAAAAAGGTCTGCAATTTTATACTAATGTCACCACTGATTTTCCCATGCTTCAGATGTATGCCCCATATAAAACCCAGTGAATAATTTTTTAAAAGCTAATAGAAATAAAAGTAAAACTATACATTTTCACACAATAAAAACTGGACTGAGATCCAAAAATCCAGTCTGGGAACAAGCTAAAACTAAACTGAATTAAAATTAAAAAAAAAAAAAAAAATGAAATAAAAATAAAAACTAATTAGAAAATACAAAATAATATTATCTCCTTGTGACTGGTTTGCACAGGGCTGTGGGAGGATGTTGAGTGTTGCTATGTGAAATTGGTCCCAATGGGTGATATTGTGTTGCTATGAAAAATTGCAAAATGCACAAGTTTTACTGTGAAGGCAAACATGCAGACATGTTTTGCCACTGCTTGGTGGTCATTTAGCAAGTGTTTGCAGGCAGCATCTTTCATAGAAACTACAAGCAATCTTTTAACGACCAAAGCATTCACATGGGTTTTGCACTTGAAACTGGTCGAAAAATGCTAGTCACTATTCCCTAGTGACCAGAGGTTACCAAGGAGCCACTAACCAGATTGTAGACCTCTGTGGCTGAGGCCTTATGTACTTTTCATATTTAAATTCCTTAGAATATAAAAGTTTTTTTTTTTCAACCAACAAATAAACACAGAAAAAGACCCACAGATGTGGGTGAGACTAAAAGTCACAGCCACACTAATTAATGAAAGGTTGCGTGTTTTAAATTACCACAACATTTATGTTTGAACAGTGCATCTGGAGTGTTATTACTAAAATAAAAGCTGTCTTATTCCAACAGCATAAATTTGTGGTTATTAACTGTAACTTCATGAGTTTATGGCTCTGCCTCATAAACTACTACTGGGTTGTGTGATATGACTTTAACGGTCCCTTTGTTTGCCTCTGTATCTGCAGTTTGTTTACGTGCCAAATTGATTAATACTGCATGTTTCTCAATCTTCTCATGCTTTGTCTTGTTTCTTTGTCCTAGGAATGTGGCATGTGTGGCAAAAGTGTTAAAGCTCTACTCGTACACCTGTAATTTATAAGCATATAACATGCAGTCAAATAAACACAGTGTACGCTGGCTTTAGTGTGTTGTGATTCTGATTTATACTAATTATTGATCAGCAAAGGAACTGTAACTGTATTCTCCACATTTGTCTTGTGCTAACATAGTGCAGAGCAGCTACCTGACCGCTACTCCCACAAAGGTCAATTGTCTTGTTAATAATTTGATGCCTTCACTGCATACGACTCTGGATGCTGTAGCTCCTCTGAAAAAGAAAGCCCCAAATCAGAAGTACATGGTGTAACTCTCAAACACGAAGATTAAAGCAGATCATTTGTAAACTGTAGAGGAAATAGCATCTCACTAATTTAGAAAATCATCCTTTAACATGGAAAGGATGCTGCTTTACAAAAAAAGCCCAGTAAAGCTAGAAGATCTTACTGTAAAAGAAGATAAGAACAACCATAGGTTTCTTTTCAGCACCGTAGCCAGGCTGACAAATACAGAGAGTGATCTTGAGTTAACTATTCCTTTAATGTTAACTAGTAATGATGACATGAAATTCTTCAAAAATGTAACTTTAACCATCAGACATTATGTACAGCTACTTTCAGTATCACTGATATTTATTTAGACTCTTATTCTCCAATTGATCTTTGTGAGTTAACGTCAGCAGTTACTTCCTCCAACCCATCACTGTGTCTTTTAGGCCCCATTCCTACAAAATTGCCCAAAGAGGTCCTACCATTAATTAATGTTTCAATTAAAAAAATTATCAACCTATCTCTATGTGCCATAGGACTTCAAGCCAGCACTTTCTCCCCGCATCCCTGCCGGTCACAGCAGATGACCGCCCCTCCCTGAGCCTGGTCACTGCTGGAGGTTTCATCCTGTTAAAAAGGAGTTTTTCCGTCCCACTGTCGCCAAAGTGCTTGCTCATAGGGGATCATATGATTGATGGATTTTTCTCTGTTTTCTTTGTTTTATTGAAGGGTCTTTATCTTACAATATAAAGCATATTGAGGCTACTGTTGTTGTTATTAGGCGTTACATAAATAAAATGTAATTTAACCTAATCTAAGCATTAGAAGCAGTGGAAAGCCACTATGCTACAAGCCAGGGAATTGCTGTAAACCCCTGCCTTGGTCAAGGGCACAGTGACTGAGAATTAATCATGTCATAAAACTAGCAGCATGTTAATGCTTCTGACCACTATACTGATTCTGAGTATTTTCCAAGTTTAAAAGAATGGTTAACTAAATGCCGACATTTTAAAGTAAGATGAGACAATCAAGGATGTTGCAATCTTGGATGATTATTTCATCCCTGACGTTCCAACTGTTTAAAGGGTTTTTTACAGTACATGTCAGCCAAAAAAAAAAAAAAATCATAATTAAGCCAAATGAAGAAATATAGCAGGATTAAAATACGTTAGATTTGTAATCACAACCTGAATGTTCAGTGTTCACCGCAGAGGACATTTTTTTTTTGTTGATTCCGTTTGTGGCATTTCTATAATGAGGAATCAGCCACATCTGCTGACCCCATGCTCAAAGAGATTAAATATGACCCAGGCTTATTGGGATGCTTAATTATAATAATGGTCTCATTATTTTATGGGGAGCAATGCAACACTGTCATTTTTAAATTTATATTTGTTTAACCTTGTAGATTAGTGGGATATGAATTTGTAACTGCTGAGACAGGGACAGAGCTAATATGAGATATAAAAAAGAGAGCGCAGAAAGAGGGGCTTTGGATTAAATCTGAGGTGTATACAGTAGAGTGTACAGTAAAGGAAGCAGATAAATTATCAAAGACGACAAAGAGAAAGAAAAACCAGCATGGCTTGTAAATCTAAGGAAGACAGCAGGTGCGGGAACTTGAAAGTGTTTTGACTAGCCTATTTTTAAAGGATATGGCTGGGATGAAAAGATCAATTTGGGGGATTTTGGAACTCACTGCAGTTGCTGGCAGCTGCACAGTGGAGTGGGTTACAGCCAAAGAAGGTGTGAGCTTCAGGGAGGAGGAGAGGAAGAGGGGGAAAATTGCTGGAGCTGGTGGAGATGTGGACTGGTGAGCTCAGATAAAGCAGAGTCTTGCCAAGGATGGATTTGCAGATGAGTTGGTCTGATGAATGAGAGAGTACAGCACTGATAGACTTGTAGCACTGCCCATAACTCGTTAATATTTATGACAGTGCCAGCTGACCAAAGTGGTTTTATTATAATGCGCGGGCCAAGTTGAGTGCTCAGAGACCCACCTAGCATGCTCCACTACATCCTTCAATTTAATATATTTTCTCCAAACTAGCAGGTTTTCCACAATTATGTGAAATATGTAGCGTAAAACTGGAATGGTAATGAGTATATACTCTTCGTTTGTGGCAACGTTATTTCTCTTCGTCTTTGTTAAGCACTTCCCAATCTTAATCATTAGGAAACTTGGCACTGGATTGGAGTGATAAATTCACATAACAAAGGCATTAAAAACCACAAGCAGCTGCAAAAAAAAACAAAACAGGAATATAAAGAAGTTGGTCTACAATCACTTATACACAAAAAAGGAAAAACATCTACACATTTAAAATGAGGTCAAACAAACACTTCCCAGGAATTTGAGACGGTGAAACTTCTCCAGGGTTTTAGCGCTTTAGTGCAATACCCTTGAAAACCGGCATTGCTGACTTCGAACCTTCACAATGCAAAGTGATGTACTGAACATGTGAACTTGAAGTCGAGTTTGATGTATCTGACGTTTTTCTGGCAATGATTAAAGTGAAGTTTTGGTCAAATGCAGTTTGCCTAAAATACAGTTCTGAGAATGTGAGCCTGGGCTGAAAAAGATGACCGCATTAGCCCCGTCCTGAACCTTGTTGCATTTGCTCCAATTTCAAGGCACTCCAGCTGACATATTACACAGAATTGCACCATCTGAAGCTTTCCTGAGCCAACAATGCAAAGCTCCTGATTATTCACAGAATTAACAAAGAAATTCTCTTATGGAAAATACAGTTTTTGAAATAGTTCCCCAGCTCTTGAATAGGCACAGTGTCTTTGTCTGTTAACGTGAGATGACAGAATTTAGTACAATCCCTAGGCTGCACACAACATCTGGTTTTATAAGTACATTTCAATAAAACTAAACTTTTATATAGTCTATATTGAAATACATAGTGACATATTTCAAGCCTTGTTTTTTTTTTATCTTTACGATTTAGGCTTACATCTGAGTTTATTTCATGTTGAGTTTCAGTAAAATACTGTTCAGACAGTATAAATGCCACGTAACTGCTTTTGTTCAGTAGACACACCCACAATCATAGGGAAGACGGCTGTCCTTACAGTTTTCCAGATGACCATCATCAACACCCTCCACAAGGAGGGTGATCATTGCAATGACCACAGAAGGTCATTGCTGAAAATGCTGGCTGTTCTCAGAGTGCTGGAAAGGGAAAGTGTGAAAGGAAAAGGTGCACAAGCATCATGAATGACCACCACCATGAGAGGATTGTCAATAGAAGTTGATTCAAGCATTACAGTGAGTGGACTGAGGCTGGAGTCAGAGCCACCATTCACAATTACCTACAGGATAGAGGCTACAGACATTACATTCCACTATCTCTACTTTTAAGATTAGGCTTAAAACTTTCCTTTTTGCTATTAAGCATATAGTTAGGGCTGGATCAGGTGACCCTGAATCCTCCCTTAGTTATGCTGCGATAGGTTCAGACTGCTGGGGCACCCCCTTGATGCGTTGAGTTTTTCCTTTTCAGTCACCTTTCTCATTCACCATGTGTTAATAGATCTCCCTGCATTCAACCATACTTGTTATTAATCTCTGGCTCTCTTCCACAGCATGTCAGCATGTCGCAGCAGATGGCCGCCCCTCCCTGAGCCTGGTTCTGCCAGAGATTTCTTCCTGTTAAAAGGGAGTTTTTCCTTCCCACTGTCGCCAAAGTGCTTGGTCATAGGGGGTCATATGATTGTTGGGTTTTTCACTCTATGTATTATTGTAGGGTCTACTTTACAATGTAAAGCACCTTGAGGTGACTGTTGTTGTGATTTGGCGCTATATAAATAAAATTGAATTGAAAAATTTAATTAATATTAAACTACTGAACCATTAGACTTCAAACATGCATTACCTAGGCAGGCAAAGAACTGGATTATTTTTCAGTGTTCCAGAGTTCTCGCAAATCTTGTGTTCCTTTTGAAAGACTAGATCTTGGATTCTGGAAGAAAAGTTGGGAGGCACATAATCAAAGGTGTTATAATTCCAGTGTGAAGTTTTTGTGGTCTGTGACGATGTCGGGGGCCATGTCATCTGCTGATGTTCATGGGGTTTGCACACTGTATTTTATCTAAAGTCAACAAAGCCAACTACAAGGAGATTTTAGAGTGCTACATGTCTTTGTGTGAAAAACATCAGGTAGATGCTGATTTCCAGCAGGCCTCAGCATCTGCCCACAGTGCCAAAAACTTCCAGTGCCACAAGATGATCACCTCCACACCGCACCACACTGATACATGTATTTTTGGTAAAGGAGCCCCAACCCAAAATCATTTGAGACAGTAGATTTCAGATTTTCAGAAGGTATAAGCCATAATCATTCCGAGAGCACAAACCTCAATCAAGGCAGCTCACTACCTGGCCAGTATTTACTTGTCAGAGAATAGTATACATGCTATTTATGCTATATGCTATTTTCTGTTTTCTTTAGACATTACAAGAGCGCACTTAGCTGTAATCAAACATGGCATAAAATAAATGTACCTTTTTGTGTGAATCCAGACTAAGCTTATACAACTAATAAATTATATATGTCACTAATGGCTTTCTGATGTCATATTCGAGGATATGTTAGGCTGTAAATTTAAGGCGTCAAACATTTTCTTCTCCATCCTAACTTGCTATCAGAGAGCCATCTGACTTATTTTTTTGCACACAGCAAGCATTTACAAGCATATGTTCATTTTTTGTTCTTCACAATTATGTACTGGATTTAAATAAAAAGGTTTTTTTTTAATACTGGTCAAAAACTTTCAGTAATACAATTTAGAAAATATTACCCTGAAAGCAGTTGTGGCAACATGCAGACACACAGTATAACATATACATACGTGCATAAATTCCCATATGTGCACCCACATTGCCGTATGAGCGGAGCGAAAGTGATAAATATATGTATGTGTAAGCTGGCCTATAATGGCACTCCCACATACATATACACAGTGTTTTAGCCAGCCAGATGTTAAAGGGATTAGCAAAATTGGCAGCCAGCACAGAGCTCCTTATCCACTGGAGCTAATTCACTTTACTACAGTACCTCTGTCGCTTTCTCACTGACAATCTCGCCTCCATCTTCACCTTTTGATCTCTGTGTCGGTCTCTGTTTCTGTCCCTCTCCTTTTCTATTCTCCCTCCTCTCATATCTTTTTCCACCTCTACCTCCCTTTATTCTCACCCCTTTGCTCACTTCCTCTCTTCATCTGCTTTCCGCTGCAGCAGGAGTGCTCGACTTTCTTTGTTAGGCAGGTGAAGATGTCTTGGAAAGCTCTCTATGCCTCTGGCAGTAAAAACCCTGTGCTGATAAAGGTGTAGCCTACGTTACTCCTGAAACTCCTTTAGCATCTGTGAAAATTGATAAAAGGCACGCCAGAGTTACTCTAACATTTTGAACACATTTTGAGTTATTTTGCCTGTGCAGGAAAAAAAACAAAAACTACAGCTATACCCTGCACAACCCTATTCCTAAAAAGTTTCGATGCTGTCTAAATTCTGAACATAATGATTTAAAAACTGAATGTAATGATTTGCGTTCTGTTTTAAAAACCTATATTTTATTCAAATAGAACCTAGAAAGCATATCAAATGTTTATGTTTAGGATTTTCTGAAAACTATTTGATCATTTTAAATTTGATGGCAGCATCATATCCCCCAAAAAGTTGGGATATGTTTACCACTTTGTAGCATCACCTCTTCTTTTAACAGCAGTCCATAAACATCTGGAAAGTGATGAAACCAGCTGCTGGATGTTTCTTTAAATAAATGTTTCCCTGTTCCTGTCTTATATAGGATTCTAGCTGTTTAACTCTTGGATCTTTCAGATTTTTTATTACACAATCTTTTTCAACTGCTTCAAGATCTGGGCTGCAGTTGGGCCACTTCACAACCTGGTCTCTTCTACTGTGATGTCTTCGTGTTGTAGTGTAGTTTGCTCTTTAGAGTTGTCTTGCTGAAATATGCAGAACCTTCTGGATGGGCGCATATGTTCCCTTAAAATCTGGATATAGCATTCAGCAGCGATGCACAAGTTGCCAGTTCCATAGACAATCATGAAGCATCAGAAATGCAGGTTTTTGAACCGAGTGGCATCTATATTTTCCAACAGGAATTTTGAAATTCAATTCGTCTGACCACAGTAGAGTTTTCCACTCCGCTCGGAAAAGACTGATCATGTTCACGTATGGCTTCTTCTTTGCATGGTAGAGCATTCACCTGCATTTGTGGATGGCACGGTGAACTGTGTTCACAGACAGAGATATCTGGAAGTCAGGCAATGATTTACATGGGCGAATCATACAAGGTTTTTGACGCAGTGCTGCTTGAGGGATTGAGGACATCCAATAGGGATTTTCAGTCTTGTCCCTTGCACCCAGAGATTCCTCCAGATTCTGGGATTCTGTTTTGATGATAAGATGTGCAAAGTCTTCACAATCTTATGTTCAAGATCATTATCCTGAAATTGTTCCACAATTTTTAATTTTTTGCACATTACTTAATCTCTGCCTGTTTTTTATTTGTGAAAATCTCTGCTTCTCTAAAATGCTATTTTTATACTCAATCATGTTACTGACCTGCCAATTAGAATAATTACTTGCACAATGTGTCTCCAGCTTTTTTGTTCCAGTGCCACTTATTTCTCAAACCTTTTCCCAACTTTTTTTGAGATATTCTGTTGCAATCAAATTTAAAAATGTGTTTCAAATCTTTCAGTTTAAGCATTCGATATGTTTTCTTTGTTGTGTTGTAAATAAAATATGGGTTTGTGAGATTTTCACATTTTTTGGAATTGTTGTTGTACTTCCCGGTAAGGTTAGATAGTGCTGCTTTGACCAAAGCTCTGATCACACCGCACATTGGCAAAGAAAACTGCACCAGTTACATCTTTGTGGGTAACATAGACCAACTGGTAAAATAATGTAACTAAGAAGCTAAGCACTGACATGCTGTGGCAGGATGTGGTTTGTGGCTCAGCTGCAGGGGCAGGGTAGCAGTGGGTTCAGGGTGTGGCGTCAGGGGAGGCTGTCACAGCCGGTAGTCATCATCTAATCATGCCTCCCCTATTTCAGTAGGATGCTGGGACCTGGACAAGAGAGAAGAGATGGCAGAGACAGAGCATGGAGCAGAGGGCTGATTTGAGTGAGCACTGGAAAGCGATTCACTTCAAGTGCACTGAAAACACAAACACTGTAAATAAATAGACACTGAAGCTGCTACCATTGTGCGTGAGGTCCTCCTTTACACATACTAGCAGTACATGTCTTTTATATTATCACTGGTGAAATTACGTAGCTATGGTTCCAAGGAAATAACCAAGACATAATACACCCTGCTGTTGCATCCTTCCAGTCTTTATCTTAGCTTAACAGTTTTCCCAACTGTATTGCAGCTCTAGACCTTTCTAGACATTAGGCTACCCAACAGAGGCACACGTGAGAGCACAAATCTTAGGCAACTATATGGCCTTCAACCTGTGAGCTTTTGAGTACAAAGTCTGTCTTATATGCCAGTGTGAGAACGGCACAGGTAATAGTTGGGGGAATTCACAGCTTGTGGGTGCTGGTCCTGTGTCCTGTCTCCTGAATACTCTAGTTGGAACGCTATCTGACTCAATATTCTGCTATATGCTACATGTGACAGAGGACAACATGTGACAATGTTCTGGCCTGATTCCCCTGACATTTTCAGGAGTTCATGTGTGAAAACAGCTCAAAAGTTAACAGATTGCTGGCAGTAGCTTCGTGTCTACCACAGAGACAGAAGATGGATAACAGTTTTCTTGAATAAAGAAAAATTTCCTGAATATATATATCAGATCTCTTAAATACCATTGTCATTAGGCCTTAATGGACATCGTTTACATGTCTGCTTTCACAGGGGTTTAAGCCTTGGTCACCCAGCTGAAGGACAGTAGCTGTGATGCCAAAAGTAACACAGTGAACACCTTCATTTAGAGCAGCTCAATATGGTGAGTGCATACTTCTACCACATAATTGGCTCCAGTGGGATTGGCTGAAACAACCTTCCAGCCTGACCCCAGATGACATGGCACAACCCAACCCACGCTCAGGCTAAATCACAGACCTATACTCTGCTTGTGAATTTACTGGGTGGCAAAGCATGAGCAACTATTCTTTGCTATGGGTTTCCATAGCAAAGGATATCTAGAAGTAATTTTTCAAACATGATACACAGAGCTCTCTGGAAATTCAGGTACGTGCTATTAATGCAATCACCGGAACCAAAAAGGTATGGCAAAGAACCGGCATATGAATAGCATCATTTATCATTGCACAGTACAGGTCCAGGTGTATTAAAAACAATTTTGGAGGGCGACTGCAGCGACGACCGATAACAAGATATTAAATCTCCTTTGTGATAAATCAATAGATTCTGAGGTCAGCGGGCTATCATTGCAGAGGGTACAATGGTTCATTTTTACACAGCTTCCAGATTTTTTTTCATGTACTTTAATGCTGTTTTCAGCAAAAAATTAAAAGAGCCCCTCTCCACATTATATGTTTTAGACAAGTATGAGCACCTCACACTCTTATCCACTTTTCCCCACACATTTGGACACCACATGCAATGATAGCCACACATGTCGACAGAGTGACAACAGTATGCAAATAGCACCTGAAAATTGTCAATCACTAGCTTTTGAAGCGATTGGATGCTTAGTAAATATTTCACAGATGTCTAATGCTAATAAGATTACGAAACACTTTTTCGGCCTCTTTCCTTCTCATTAGAAGAAGTGGATTTGGTGTGAGTACTCACCCTGAATGAGCAGACTGGTACACTGTTAAAATTTGACATCAGTGAGACATGAACTCATTTATTTTCTCCTGGTCTGAATGACTGAATGTCAAACTACTGATTGAAAAGCTTGAGGGATTCTGGCTTGAGAGCTTGTTGGAAACCTTATGTGTTAGTCAGCGGGACCTTCTACCAGTGATCATTACAATTATAGAATATTTATAAAACAGTTCTTAGGTCTTAGGTGTAATCTTCTGTCTGAGTCTGCCTGTTTTCACAGGCTGTTTTATAGCGATGTGTTGGTGCAGGCCGGATTTCCAGCAGGCTGATATGTGGTGTTCCTGCCAGATCACCATATGAAACTGACCTCCGCTGTCTAGACACACATGTGTCTTATGATATTTATATGGACGTGGCAGGTGTTGGCATTAAAGACTTTGTCAAGCTGTCAACTGAGTATGTGTGTGTCTCAAAGTAGAATAAGGTTGTAACATGACACCCATACACCCAGAGCCATTTTTTATTATATAGATGCACCTGTTCAACTGCCATTTAACCCGAATTTCGAATCAGCCAATCTTGGCCTGGAGGAGTGGAGTTAGTGGAGTCTTTTTGCAACCATGGTTAATAAAAATTTGGTGGCACTTCAGGCACTTCCACATTGGTTTCATTTTTCCAACCTGGATGCTATGCCTGTGTTTTGTACTGTATGCCAGCAGTTCCACCCATTTAGGCATGTAGACGTGGTCAAGATGACCTGCTGAAGTACTAACCAAGTAAAGAAAGGTGATTTAAGTGACTTTGTTTATTCTCAGAAACTGATCATTTACTGGGATTTTCTTACAAAATAATTTCTAGCAAAAAGTTCAGGTTTTCCTTAATCTTGTCACTGACATATGCTGTCAATACATTCATAATAATGTAAACTAAACATTTTAAAACTATAAAAAACGGAAACACAAAAAACCACTCCACCGAAACTACTGAAATAACTCAACAGTACAACACAGACTCACCAAAGCTGGATAATAGAAGATTATAAAAATGTTGTGTTAGTGATGAGCCTCAATTTCTGCTGCCACATTCTGATGGAAGGGTCAAAATTTGGTGTAAACAGCAATGATCCATGGATCGAGCCTGCCTTATATTAATCATTCAGGCTGCTGCTGGTGGTTTAATGGGATGTTTTCTTGGCATGCTTTGACTTTATGCCCCAACAGCTAACGATCCTTTCACTGCCATAGCCTACCTAAGCATTTAGACATGTTAGTATTGTGCATCTAGCTTCTTATTTCTACTTCCAGCAGTGTAGTACACGGTACTAGAAACCCCGAAACATCACAAACTGGTTTCTAGAACACAACAGTGAGTTCCCTGTATTCAAATGTCCTCCACAGTCACCAGCTCTCAGCCCAGTCGGGATGAGAGATTGGATGACACTATGTCAATGCGGACCAGCATTTATGAGGAAAACTCATATCTTTTACATGAATTGCATTGTTTTCAGTGTTACTGTAGTGAAGCGCAGTATGTGTGTTTGCTTGTCTCACCAGTGACTAAGAATCTCTGACTAAGAGTTATCACATATCCCCGAATAGAGCTCCAAGAAACACAGAAAACTTTAATTTCTCTTCCCCTCCTCCTCAATTGTCACTTTCTGTTTGCCCTTTCTCAGTCTTATCTTTTTTGTTTTCATTTTTTATTCCTCTCACCGTTCATATTTTCACTCAGTAGATGTTTTTTTTTTTTTTTAATGTGGTGTTTTTTTTTTTTTCCTTTTTTTCCTTTTTTGTTTTTTTTTTGTTTTTTTTTCCTATCTC
>VURO01048791.1:30666-68444 GCA_015108175.1 Pelvicachromis taeniatus
ACCACCCCCCCAACCTCCAAAAAAAAAAAAAAAAAAAGAGGAGAAGGACACAGACAGGATAGAAGGTTGGAAGGAGAGGTGCAGCCTCAGTGCCAGAGAGCATGAGGTTGGATGATGGGAGATCAGAGGAGACAACAAGCTACTTTGATGGAGTTGCTGTGTTTTGAATGTTGGAACACGGAGATATGCAGACTCACTGAGAGAGTTGTGGAAGCACATCACAGAGCAGACATAAGCACACACTGTGGATGCATAAACAGACAGAGACACATTCTCTCTCTTTCAAGTTGCTATTTTGTAACTGGTGACTGTTAGGCATATGCTGATAGAGCTTTGATGTTCAAATGGAGCTGCTGGGGATGAAAGCAGTTTGAGAGGAATCTGACGCTCAAGTACTTGATTTCATCTCCCCACCGCTCTCACTGCACTTCTGTTTCTCTGTGTTTTTGCCAGCTAATTCCTAATTGGTTACTCTGAGTACAACCAAAAGCAGCTTCCAATCACAAAGGGGTAGAATAAAGGAAGAAACAAATCCCTGATTGGCTCGAGAGAAGCTGTAGAAGAAGCCCCCCCCCCCGATATCCCCATATTGTGCCACAATGTGACAACTCCAGTATATTTACCCAACACTACCTTTATACTCTTTCGTATCTTACACAGGAAGCATTGGCAAAACAGTGAGAGTTCTTTGGCATTACATGCTAATAGAATAAAGTTTATTGCACATTCACTGCACCATGCATGGACTTCTGAGTTAGATTTCAGCTGCTGCCCCTCAGGTCATGACCAGTGTTTTATGCAAAGACATGCCTAGTTGGCAAAAAGTGACAGAGAAATGTCTTTTTTTCCACCATGGGGGTATTAGATGGTGCTGACACAGGCAGGTTTGACATTTAAATAACTGAAAGTGACATTTTTAAAATCAGGAACAAAGAACTGTTCTCAAGTTCCATCAAACCTGTATTAGAAAAATCAATAAAACAACAAATGGATGTGCCTAATTCGTGCATTTGCTGCTTTTCGGGGAGATGCTCACTGAATCCAAAAATCGAATCAGCCAATGACATGGCATATCTAACTCAATGCAATTAGGCATGTAGACGTGGTCAAGATGATCTGTTGAAGTCCAAGTCAATCCTTTAATTTAACAAGAAAGGTGATTTGAATTGATATGTAATATTGGATGGTCGTTGGTTGTTGGCATGAGTATTTCAGAAACTGCCGATCTACTGGAATTTTCTCTCAGAACCATTTTCCAGGGTTTACAGAGTGTGGTTTGAAAAACAGAAAATATCCAGTGGGTACCAGCTCTCTGGATGAAAATGCCTTGTTGATTGCAAAGCTCAGAGGAGAATGGCCAGTCTGCATTGAGCTTACAAGAAAGTAACAGCAACTCCTAATTCACTCGTTGCAACCAAGGTATGCAGAAGAGTGTCTCTGAATCCACGACACATCGAATCTTCAAGCAGACAAGCTACAGCAGCAGAAGACCACACCACGTGCAACTCCTGTTGGTTAAACTGAGGCTAAAATTTACATGGGCCCACAAAACTGGTCAGCGGAATATTGAAAAATCATTGTGTGGTCTGATGAGTCATAATTTCTGTATATTTAGAGTAGAATGGAATAAACTGAATGTAATTAGAATTTTTCAATCTGCTGCTGGTTGTCTTGTAATGCTGTCAGGAATACTTTCTTGGCACGCTTTGGCTCTTTAGTAGTTTAAATACTATAGTCTAGCTGAGTGTTGTTGGTGACCATGTCCACTGGTGACTATGCAAAGAGTGATGGCTGCTTTCAGCAGGATATCACATCATGTTATAAAGCTCATATCATCTCAAAGTGATGTTTCAGGTTTTTCTCAGCACGACACTAAGCTCACTGTACTAAAATAGCATCCACAGCCACCATATCTTAATCCAGCAGAGCACCTTAGGGATGTGGTGGAGTTGGAGATTGACATGGATGTGCAGCTGACAAATCTGCAACAACTGTGTGATGCTATCATGTCCACATTGACTAATGGACTAAAATGCCAGAGGAACATTTCCAGCAGCTTGTTGAATCAAAGCCATTGAGAATAAAGGAAGTTCTGAAGACAAAAGGGGTCAAATCTAGTACTACCTAATAAAGTGACTGTTGAGTATATGTATTATTATATATTATTATATATTACTTTAGTAAGACTTCTGAGTTGGTAAGTTCACTAGTTTAAGGCAGCTTGATGGTCACATTTTTCAGTTATGGTTCTATTTAGAGTAAAAAAGCAATACTAAATCAGTTTATATCTAGACTGAAAAACATTCAGATTTATAGAGTACCTATATTGTAACTGAAAAATCATATGAGCCTGTAGTGTTGCTCAGTGAGATCAGCACCACTTTCCATTTATTCCCCTCTGGCTTGTGTTTAGATCAGAAAATCACAATGAATTCAGGACTTACATTTTTCAGTGTGGCTTAAAGTAAAATATCTCTTGTAAACAGAAAGCGTGTCAATCGCAGCCATTCTTATTCTCAGTAACATAAGGTCCATATCTCTAATTTGAAACAAAGACACACAAACTGGAGCTGCCTCATTAACAATCAGATTAGAAATCAAACTGAGTTTCATTATTCCCATGTTAGGAGCCTTGAGAGCTGGAGCTGGTTTTTGCATTTTGGCAGCAAATATACTTTCTAATAAAAACTTTATTAAGCTGGCAGACAGTCAATTATATTGGCATCAATAAACCACCACAGGAAAGTACATATTTTCTTTTTAGCCTTGATAGGAAATAAAAGTGCTGTTCTTTTCCCATTGTTTAGACATTTGTTAGCCAAACATCAGATCTGTGATTAATGCCCTAATATGTCTTTATACACCACAAATCCTTTGTCTTTGATCGCTGCCATGTGATCGTTCATCGCTCGTTCATATTTTTGTATCCAGTGAATATTAAACCATAACCTGACCGTCTGTAACCTCAAATGAAAGCGTTACTGAGCAGTTCATTTAGTCAAGGTCGCTGATTGAGACAGAGGGCTGCAGGTAATGATCTACCTATAAAACATTAACCAATCCAACAACCCTGCAAAGCAGCTGATAGTGTTTGTGCTGAGGTAAAAATACGCTACAGTAAAAGTATTCAGATCACACTCGGGTTTGGAGCCAAAATAAATAGCTGGGAGCATTTTAAAAGCCATAGCTTTATATAAGCAATTTTAATCAGTAATACTGTATATATCACAAGCTGAATTTTCATTGGACACTAGAATTCTGTGGCTTGCTTGGCACAGAAACCGGGTCTCTAAGGAAAACTGGGAAAAAAAAAATAAAAAAATCTGGCACTCAGATATAGACTGCCGTCAACAAACCAAGCACATAAAATACTTCTCTACTAAAAAATCATGTGCTAGAATATGTGCTATGTGTTTCTAGCAATCTAACACAAAAGCAACTGATGCAAATTTACCTCCGCTCCCAAATAAACATGTTTGCATCTTAATTAGTCAGCATTTATCTGCATACGACTGTGTATGGATGCATACACTGCATTCATACCCTAATGTCATAAAGCATTCTCTATGGCTCCGGTGACACTGTTCAATTACTCCAGAGTTATTCAGTTAAAACACATGTGTGCGCGCACACACACACACACACACACACATTTACATGAATGCAGTGGTTGAATAGAGCCCAGTATTTAGAGCACGAGAAGCTATTAGCATTACTGCCACGAGGACACGCTGTGACCGGGGGACTGTCATTTTTTAAAAAACGATTTTATTCGCACTTAATTTAATTATCAAGGCTCGAGAGTGCCTGACAAACAGCCTGCAAGACAAAAGAAAGCATTGTTCAGTAATCTAAAAACACAAAAGGAGTAAATGAAATAGCCTGCTTCGTGCTTTTTGAATGACGTGTGCAGCTTAACACCTTCACAGTTGGCATTTCGAATTGTCATTTGTCAGAGGATAAATAGATGTGGTGCATTTTCAGCTGCACTTAACAAAAGATGTGTTATCAGAAGACAAACACGAGGGCTTTCTTTAAAGTCCTGTTCGAATGCTGCCGCTTTAAGCGCTAAAACGCTCACCCAAAAATCTGAATTGAGTAAAAGCACTCAATAACTGGATTAAATAACTTTGACTAATGTCTTTTCATAACTGGATAAGTCAAACTAGCAACATGCTGAGTTATTACATTCATTTGGCAGGGAACAAATCAAGGATTTTGTGTCTGTAGCTCAAGGAAAGACAAATCAAAAAGGAAACACATGATACAGACGCATGAAAGTTATAAAAGTGTAAGTATGAAAAATGTGGTGCATTGTAACGACCTAAATTATGTGCTTCTGGAAAAAAATATCTGTATTGCTGCTTTACTTTAAAAAAAAAATCACTTACATGACGTATGGCATCATGAACTTCTAAAGCAGGACATAAGGACTGTTATATTTTCTTTTAGGAAAAGCATTTCAACCATGCGTGTGTGTATTAGTGTACCTGTATAGCATTGGTCACGTTCCAGCCGGCTTCCCAGGCTGTGATGGTGGGAGAGGGGTTCAGACTTAAGTTGCTGGTTTCGGGGCGCTGAACTGAAGTAACCAAACTCATGCTCGCACTCTGTTTTTCAAGGCTTGGACAGAGCTGAGACATCCCTTCTACGGTTTCCTCCCCTTCTTGATTCTTCTCTACATCTCCTGAAACTCTCCACTTTACCACTTTCCCTCTAGGAAGCCCAGATGGTCTGTTGGACTTCTTCTTGTTCCCTCGGTTCTGGCGGGAACCCTGATTCTCCCAACTCTCGCTTCCCCTCTTGTCACCTTGCATCTCAGAGGATCTTTTGTCTTTTTCATAGCTTCTGGTATTTTCCAACCAAAAGGGGTCTTCAGTAGAGACAGCTGAAGTTATGGTGAAGCTCTTGGTTCCAGTGGAGATAACAGTAGCCCTGGTTTCTTTAAGGACTGGGCTTTCCCATCCTAAGGAGCTGGTGGCTCTGTTATGAGTTCCTTTAGAGGACTCATCTTTGTGTCTCTTTTCACTTGATGATGGTCTGCTGTTTATTCTGATGTCATCAAAATGTGGGTTAATATTGCTTGTGATGTTGTTAAAGGGTGATCTGTTGTCCTCACAGTAACTTCGGTTTAACTCATCACTGTGGGTCAGAACCAGCATCTCTTCATCTCCTTGAAAGAACCTGTTAATCAAAACCTCCTTTGAGAGTTCATGATTCCTGCAACATCTTTCATTTTACAAAGAACTTATAAATAATTTTTACTCCTCCAGAGGTTCCACACATAATCAGACAGATAAAAAAAAAATAGGAAACATATCAATAAGTATGATAATAAATCTAAAACCCTCAATGAAGTTAAATCAGTTATGAGAAGATTTGTATATAAAAGTTCACAGAAGTTACGTTTTTATATGTATATAATTACTATACAAATATAGTTCATTTTTAAAGTAAATTTATAGATAAACATATCTCATGATGTAACTAACCTTGTTGTTCGGTCCAGGTGCAGCCTTGACATAGCCCAGCCCCACAGAGAGCCAGCAGCACTCCAGGGCTGCTCAGGCCCACGAGCCCAGTGAAGAGAGCCCATCTTCAGCTTCGGTGTCTGCAGAGTAAGCCTCTCTGTCTTTGGAGGTCTTAGCCTCCAGGGGAGCTTAACTCACACTGGACACATAAACAAGCCCAAACAAAAAATCTCACCCAAACACACACAAACACGGGAATACAATATTCACTCAAATTAGCACATCTTTGTAAGTACCCACAGTCACAGGTGTGTGAAGTGACTGACAGGTTGATGAGCTGTAACATTATAATATGCCAGTGCTTTCAGCGGTGAAGAAGTAAACAGCTCTAATGGCCTCAAGTACTCTCAGGGAGTGGAGGCCAAAATTTACAGTAGTTTGTGTCTCAGTATCTCATTGTACATGTGTATAGTGACAATAAAAGGCATTCTGTTTACCCTCAGTGTTCTTGTTCTTCAGCTTCTTTATTGTAAACTAAAAGTCACATTATTGAGATTTTAAAAATGACAAAAAAATAATAATAATGCTGCATAACAGCAGCTGTATTTATTTAACAAGTAATGGTTGATTGCTTTATTTCTAGCATGTAAATAAAAGTAACATGACAAATAAACAACAAAGTTTGATTGTAAACAGGTAAACAAGAAACAGGGCCCTGAATTCCCGTAGACAACCCTACACCACTACATTTACATGCTTAAACAGCCAAACAGGAGTACGACAAAGTGATTTATTCTATCCCAATTGATCATATGTGTATATCACAGACCAGAGCACAAAAACGTCTAGTTACCAAACATCGTGCGTCTTCAACTTTAATGTGCACAGATCATATGTATGTATATGCAGCACAGCATCTCTGGTTGTTCCAATAGATGAAGCTTTGTGTAGTATCACAGCTTACTTTGTTCTTTAAATTACAACATTTTTTTAAACTTAAAAATGTTTTTTGTTTTTTTTTTGTAGCCAAATAGATAAAATGATTTTTAAAAAAGTGATAACAGTGCATGGTTTTGCCTTATCTGAAGTCTCCCCAGTGCGTCTGTGCTCTAATGCCGTTTTGCCCCAGAGTGTGGTAAGTTCTATGGGGCAGCAGGAGGAGCCATAGAACAGTGGTGCACATCTGGACACGTGTGGACCAGAACTTCTGGCTTTTCTGATACTGTCTGTGAACCGCTACTTTTCAAACTTGTCCCTCTGCTTCTGCTCTTGTCAGAACTGATGCAACACTTCACTGGCGTTGTAGCATCTGTTCTTTTTTTTCTTTTTTTTGAAGAACACATTTTGGTTTCAAGACCACTTATTTTGGATGTAGTGTTGTTGGTTGTTTCCACATGCATCTCTCTCAGAGGGTTTCATATTCCATTCCCATCCTCCCCCACGCTTGCCCCCCCGCCCTCACCGGACTTTAAGAAAGGAGGAGAGAAGAGAGGAAGAGGAGAAGAAGAAGAAGAAGAAGGAGAGAGAGTTTGGATCAACTTCTGTTGAAAGTTTTCTGGCGTTCAACTCAACATTGAGCCGCGCGAGAGGACGCCGCGGACCCCACATCGCGCGCGCACCGCAGGCTACACCATAGCAATTCAGACAGGACAAAATGAAGTTGCTTCTGCTCGTACTTACGACCGTGTTTCTATGGCAACACTGCCAAGCCCAGCAGAGAGGTAAGTCATAAGAGACAGATAGATAATCGATACGCCGATACCCGGCGCTCGCTGCTGGAGTTCTTTACACAGAACCCCCAGAGCTCATTCGGCTGTGGCTGTTTCGGTGTGTCCCTTAATGACCCACTCAGTCAGTAATTAGCTACACCTTTTAACTTCCGGCTATCAGTGCAGAATATTTTGTATGTTTAGTTGCGAAGAAGCCTGCCTTTACTAGCTGTAGCTTTACTTTGGTTTCAATTAACAAAAGGAAGGGAAAAGTATGTAAAAATCATTCAAAGCCTATTTAAACACTTTTGTCAATGAGCAAAGCCGTCTGCTGTAGCCCTAAGTTAATACCAGCACTTGATGAAAGTATGTTTATGGTGGGATTTATGCCTTCTTCCCCTCTTGAATCTGATATTGAAAAAAAAAATGATGAGAAACACAAGCTTAACGGGTCAGAAACTTACTGATGGATTTCGCGTTATTTTTAGCCTCATAAATCAAATTAAGTGCTTGACCTTAAACATAATTGACCCTGGCTTAGCTGTACTGTTATGTATTAGACAGATGTCACTTGGCCTGCTCTTTTGCAGTTACTGCTGCAAAACAGCATAAACAGAGTTTATGACGATCTAGTCCATGTATCACAAAATACAGCCTTCCCGAAAAAGTCCTTCGTTTTCTTTCATAAAGTTAATGTTACCACCTACTGCAACATCATTAGAAACGTATTTATTTATTTTTAATCAAAAGTCATATTTCTTTGATCTCCTGTCACTGTAAGGATATATAGACAATGTGTATATAGGCAAAACACATAAAAGAAATAAAGGTGTGATTAAACATTTACATCTAAGCACATGAATACAAGACCAATGCATCAGTAGTGATGTGTAACATATGTGCACTATTAAAATTTATGTTTCTTTTCTTCCTTTTTTTAATTGTTTAAATCACCTCCGGACCCAACTGTAAGGGCTCTTAGCAAGTTATAGCATTAGGTGGGGCCGGTTGACCTCACCTGGGAAAACCAGTGTTTTATAGTTTAGTTGTTCACAGTTCAGGGGCAAAAAATAGTGCTGTTTGGTCAAATCCACTGGGATCTCATAGAAAACATTGAAAAAGTCTGCATCATATGTATGGTTAGTAGCACTTTCACCCAGGAGACTGAGGTCTATGTCCTGAATTTTCAATTCTTTAAAAAAATAAATGAATGTGCTAAAAAAAATGACCCAGCCATGCTAGTTTTTATTTCATATATTGATTTTGCAGTATGGCTTTAATATCTTTGGTCAGAAAGCCCAATATAACAGAGGTAAATTGAATACCATTACAACCTTATGGTTGGAAAAATCATCTCTAAATCATGTTACAACATTACAACATGTGTTTGTAGAAGCAACGCTCGTAATACTGAACTAAAAAAAAAAAAAAAAAATGTCTGCTATAAGTAAGAATTGAATGTTTTTAATTATAGATCATCTACCTTTAGAAGTGCCCTGAAATGCACTTGAGAAAGAATACTGCTCTTTTTTTACTTGGTGTGTATGCAAGGCTATGAAAGATTTCATTTAATGTGTGTGTGTGTGTGTTAGGGCCCTGACACAGTCAACAATGAAAAATGAGCAATGAAGCCTTGAGCAGAGATGGGGATTGACAGCTGAGACAAAACCAACATAACATGGTGCTCAAGAAGAGTCAAAATATTCATGCAAGCAGTGCCTCTAAGAGTTGTTAAGCAAATTATCCCACATATCCACAAAATGCATTAAAACTGGATTGTAAAAGAGAAAATAGCTGCTTCCTGTGCGTGGAGCTGATCAGTCAGGTGTTTGAACATGAATGCGTGCAGGGTTTCTTTGCATGTGCGTGTTTTTTCAGTATGAGGTGATGGTGACTGTTGCTTGAAAGATGAAGCAAATGTATTGCCAGTCATGCTTTTTTCTATTTATCCTCTTCAAAACATCTCCAACTAGTGTTTAAACCTGGAGTGCTCTGGACCTCCCGCAGATAAGAGAATGGGGATTGCCATCAGGATGTATGTGTTTCTGTATATTGTTTGTGTGTTTGTGTGCGAGAGATGGAAAAAGAGTGAGCTGAAAAGGGTGGAAGAGGCCATCTGCCTAAGAAGCCTCATTACCAGCCTTGTCAACCAGGCATGCTCTCTACCAGTGACAGAGCTCAGAGAGACACTAGGAGATAATCAGAAAAAGAAGAGGAGGAGGAGGAGGCAAGTTGAAAGAGAGAGGAAGGAGGAGCTATTTAAGAGTTATTAGGAACAAGAAGAGATAGAGGACTGATGAAACAGGATATAAGGATAGCATATAAGGTTCAGCGGATATAAGAGAGAGGATGAGGTTGAAGAATAGATGTTCAGCAAGGAAACCAAACTATATTAGCAACTAAACAACAACAGATTGACTGGAAAAGAAAGTTTTGTCATTGTCAATTTTTTTTTTTTGTTCTTGTAAGAGGATATAACTGAGATGATTTTTGTTGATCAGTAAATAATGGGAAATTTTTGGTCATAGTGGAAGTTCAAGTAGATTTCCTGGAGAATCTGGTGCAGAATACAACCTTTCAGATTCAGTGTGGACCAATAAATAAAGTAGATTAGTTTTAACCGATGTATTCTCCCGATTCTTGTGTATGAAGAAAAAAACCTTTGCGCAGCTTTGAGGGCATATGAAAGAATTTGAATGTGCTGTTCTCACTGGTTTGAAGTTGGGAGGCTGAGCTGGAAAACGTGATGCTCTACATTTCTCTTCATCAATAATGAGCTATCAATATTTGAATCTTTTTGTGTTTGTTTGTTTCTCTCAGTTGCCTCAGCATTGACTTTTGAGTATTAAACACTTGGGGGTATTTTTTCCCCTCAAACTTTAACTTGGATTCACTGTTGATTTATTATCTTTGCTTGGTGAAATTTCTTGAGACAAATCGAAATCGGGGTCTCATGGCTACCATTATTTGCTAATATTTTATGGAGTGATTAAAATAATAAAAAAAGATCAACAAATTGATGAGAAAATGCTCAGTTTTTGGCAAGTGATAATCAGTGAACATTATGTTGAGTACTAATGCCAATACATTGATATTAGCAAAAACAGTATGCACTGGTCAGCCAAAACATGAAAAATAGGTCTGTAGTTTAAGGCCACAGATCTAGAACATGGTCGGCGACCCCCTGGCAATCACTTGTTGCTTCTAAAAAAAAATCGTATTCCCTGAGTGGTTGCTGGAGGCTGCTGGCAGTCACTAGGTGAAATTGGCTGCAATGAGCTATATGGCCCTGCACCAAAAACTGCCTTGTGATTCCCGTTAATCATTAACAGATTGCTCGGGTCGCTTGTAATTTGCATGTAAGACAGTGCTTTGTCTGCAGCTGCCAAATACTCATCAAGTAGCAGTCAAATTGTGAGAACTGCAGCGCAAACTGGAAACCGAGATTGTTTGCCTTCAAAGTAAAAGTGCACTATTCAATATGGGTTGGTTGTATCGGTAAGGTACAACTTTTACTTTGAAGTTTGTGGTGCACTTTTACAAGTTTTGCTATGGCTCAGTGAGTAGTTGAAAAGTGTTTGCAGACAAGTTGGTTGGTCTTCCATGCAAACTACAGGTGACCATGACAATCTGCTATTGACCAGCAGGAATCACAAGGAGGTTTTTGGTGTTGCATGCTCTCTCGACCAATTTCACCAGGCAACGTGCAAAAAATCTCCAGCAAACACTCATCAACCACTTTGAGAGTTTGCCAGGGGATACTGACTGGCCTCTAGGGCATGTAACTAGTTCCCTTCATGCCACCAAAATACCCCTGAGCAACTGAGACATGAACACAGGACCTCTGGGGTTGCTTGCTGAAGTCTTTTACCCCGACGTTAATAGTGGATCCAAGGATCTCACTTGTTCTGGCCCATTCAATAGATGCTTTGTAAGACTGGAAAAGTTTTAAGGCCATCTCAGCTTTTGTGTTCCTTGAACCATTCCTGAGCATTTTACAGCTTTGTGCAAGGGTTTCCTGCTGTCATTGCAGAGTACCCTTTTCGGGTTGGGGTGGTGCTGGTGGAGGGTGGGTAGTGGGTGCTTGGTGTGAAATAATGTTTTAGGATCTAGTACATATCAAAGCAACATCTGCCAGGACCCAAGGTTTCCAAGTGAACCATTGCATTGTAACAAGATGATCAAGATGAATGTTGTTCCCTTGACCTGTCAGTGGTTCTAATATTGTGGCAAATTAGTATTGGTGGATACTTATGAATTATTTTGCTCCTGCACATTCTTTGATTTCATACACTCTCATAACTTATCGTGAGTCTTCTTGCTATATAAGTTTTAAACTCTTTCTATCATATGAGAGCCAGTATGATGCATGGGACTCTGGCACCAAACCAAACAACTGTATGGATAAAAGATAGCAAAATGTCAAGAATATGTGGCTGTCACTGGGGGAAAAAAATGTAAAAGTTCTGAGAAGTTCCAGAAAGTTAACTTGTTGGAGTTATGTGTGTATTAATGTGAGTATTACCAGCCTGATTTGCATGAATAGATGTCAAGTATAGTCACTAGAGACACTAGTGTGGATTGAATCCAGACAACGCTTGTAAACCAACTGAGAAATCAGCATTTTTATTCAGCAAATTCATGTGACTTACTCATAATCTACTGTCCTGCAGAAATCTCATGCTGCCTCTTAGAAAAGATGCAAAAATGTAAGTAAGAGTGAGAAAACTGATTGATTTCCCTGATGTTTATCACACTTTAAGTGTAATTAAAGGTGCAGACTAATCCTGTGATATATTTTCTCCTTGGCAGGATCTCTGTCAAAAACATAACAAGTAGTTAATTTGTTGATAAAAAAAGAAAAAAAGTCTCTTCATAGCAACTACAGATGTGTTTATAAGTTTATGGTAATGTGGATTTAACCAAGCTGGGCCAAATGCGATGAGATGTGAACTCACCAGAGGCGCCGCAAAGAAGGCGATGTGAATCCAGAATGGGTTTTTCTGCTCATCAGAGAAATCAACATTTTTATGAGGTGAATTCATCCCATCGTTATAATGTTTCTAAAATATGTTGATCTCACTCTGCCATGTTAATGTGAGAGCAGCCGGGCTTAGCTGAATGGATTTGATGGTATACACAGGAGGGGGAAGCTCACTTTTTCTCAGCCTGATACCCAAATTCAGTGAATATAATCAGTGTGTCCTAGAAAATAAAGGTAGAGGGAGTGAAGAAAGGAAGGAATGATAGGGACAAGGAAGAATAAAAGGAGAATGGGCAGGGAGATATGAAAGATTCAGAAAGGTTTGCTTGGGTTTAGGAATTGCTGTCATAAAAGATGTAGATGCATGCAGAATGTAGATGCATGCAGAATGTAGATGCATGCAGAATGTGGATACATGCGTCCTGTTTTTTCTTATAAAACTCGTCTCCTTTTGCTTTATACAACTTGCAATTACATGTCATACTTTTAATTGACTTTTCTACAATTTCTATTAACTTTTGACAGGAATAGTGTAATACAAGAGAAATCACTGTGTTTCTTGTGTGAGTTTTTGTACTTTGGAACAACTACAATTACCAAAGTTCACATTTCTTGTTCATCCTAACCAATCATCAGGCCTCCCTCCACTTCACCACCACTACAACAACAACTATGTCTTGTGACACAGTAGCCAAGAATTAATAAATGACATTGTGCCAAAGACATAGATCACATTTCCGCCAACAGGTGTTTGTGTTTCTGTGCGCTTCGGAGCAGCCTGGGTGCTAAATTTAGGCAGGTGCTAAGTTGGAACATTGCTGGATGCCTCCAATCAATAAGTGGAAGATAGTTGGAAGTGGCAGAAGAAGAGCGACAGAGACAGTCAGATGCACACACTGAACTTTTGAAATGTGGCTTAGTTTATTCTTACACTTGTACAGTTAAATAAAACTAATACCTCGTATGTGACTACCTTTTGCCTTTAATAAAAACACGACAAGTTAGAGCGTTCTTTTTTTCTCCATACCAATCGATTTTGAAATATATCGTGAAATTAATTAAATTAATTCCTGTCAAACAAGCTTGAAGAATATTTTTTTACTACTAAGGGAGCAATCATAAGGTGGACTGCGGATTCGTTTGCTGATGTGGCCTTCACTGTCCTATCCCAATGTCTGTTGTGATGAAGACTTGTTTGTCTTCACTCAATCCCCGGGATGCAAGTTCTTCTTTCAGTTCTAAAACAATGGCTTTGCTTGAAGACATTTGCTTTCCAAATTCCAATGTTGGACAGGGAAGTGGACATTGAGGCTTATATGTGGTTCTGAAGTGCGACTTGACAGCAAATCCAATGTGGTAGCAAAGTATCTTTGCAGCTCATTTTTAGTGTATTCTCTATACTTTGTCTATAGCTGAGGAACTGCCATCTAAGAGAAACGCTGGTAATGAGGGTTAGTTACTGTAATAACTCAGTTAAATCGTACATTTTTGACTGTGCTTGAGGTTGTCGTGAGGCAGGCTATTACATTTGTGATATCACTGTAGCTCTCTTTGTCCTGATTTGGGGTTGTTTTTATTGTTCTAAGGTATTAAACTAGAGAAAGTGGGCCCAGTGGTTTGTTGTTGTGCGGATATCCCAATGGGTGTATTAGGGGGACCACCGGCACTTGCTTGGATCTAGAACTGTAAAGTCTTGTAAACACAGTGCTCCAAAGGATGGAAATGCTTCAGACATAATATGGAAGATTGTTTTCAACATAAGCTGCAGTACTTGCTACTTTGTTTCTTGTCAGACTTTAAATAACCAAAATATCTCCACAACACTGTATTTCTCTGACCCTTCTTTTCAACATTGTCCTTGTCTTTTGGGCCTAGAGCTATATTCACTGTCTTTGTTGGTAACACTGTCTCTTGACTTGTCTTTAACATTTTCTGTTGCCACTTTGTCTTTTATCTTACATCCACTCCTGGTATTCTGGTATACATCGCAGCAGTAACCCAAAGGTTAGCACATGTGTCGATGCCTGCTTTTACCTATTCACCGTTGTGTGCATAAACCTAACCTGATGTGGCTGTAACTCCACTCCAGAGGATTTCTCATGATTATTATCGTTGCCTTTTCGTGCTGGCTGTCAACAAACATGGATGGAATGAGTGTTATCAATATTATATTGACCATGTCTTAAATTCTATTTCAGGAAAAGTTATTTTGCATTAATTACTTTTATCAATTCACTTGCCAGCCTTACCACCAAATGTACAAGGCACAGAGCATGTAGTTTTTCAAAGTACCAGGCACTGAAACACAAATCTTTTGTGTGCTGTAGGTCACACTATCAGAATAAGAATCAGAATACTTGTTAATCCCTAAGGAAATTATTTTTTAAAAAAGTGTAGGAGTTGCTCTGAGGTCCCTTTCCTCAATAAAAGTAAAAGTTCCGCGGCCACGAGCAGAACAAAAACTCTCTCAATCCACATGATTTAAAAGGAAAAGCTATTAAAACAGACGAAGATACAAAGTAAGAACAAAGAAATAAGTAAGAAAAAGGTTAAACTAAAGAGAAAAGGCAGGAGCAACTGTAACAGGCTGCATGCCTGGTTGACGCGTGCGCACTGAGCATTAAATGGATTTACTGATAAGTGATACATGCCGTCTTCTAAAAATAAAGTAAAGTTAACTAACAGGACACAAATGATTTCCATATTACATTTGAGGTACGCGTAATTCATTCACTGAACTTTAGACCTTTACAAATCCTGCATTCTTCTTATTGTAGAAGTAATGCATAAACATGTGGTACATAAACACACAGACATTGTTCAGCTTTAATTCCAAGACAAATAAGTAAAGGTTATAATAAATGTAACTCAGTGTTTACTCTAATGCATGTGTGATATGGTTGTCAGAACATTTGATTCAGTTAGCTTTGCATATTTGATTATTTGTGCGCATCATTGTTTGGGAATGTGTTCGATGTGTGCTTATTACAGCAGGATTTTAATATTTGACTTGTGCTCTTCCCTGTGGGGCTTTGCCGCCTCCTAAAAAGCGCATCTTCCACAGAAAAAAAATCTAGGTCTGTGTGCATGTGTGTGTGTGTATGCCCGTGTGTGAGTGTTTCTTTGCTGTTTTGTTGTCAGAACAGCATTGATAATGCTGAGGAGAAAATCAATAGTTAATTCTACCAGGGACACAATAGCTACTCTGCCCAGCTCCATTATGTGGTGGGCTTAGACACAGAAACAAACAGGGCATGTGCTGATGAATTGGTAAGTCTGTGTATATGCTGTAACTGCAACACTCAGACTACTTAATGTGCCTAAAAAATAGACTGTGACATAGATTTGTAGGACGCAACACACTGTAAAAACGGCAAAATACTGGATGACAAAGTTAAGAAATGCAACCTCTACCACTGTTTTGAATACATTACTTATTTAGGCTACACTGAGCTGAGCTATAACCAAGTGTGTCTGCAGCAAGGAATACATGGAAAATAATGGAAATTAACACAAGTATGTTCTTCCAATAGCACCGACTTCCCACGTTGAGAGGCGTCAAAATAGAAAAAGTGTTTTGTGAAGTAGTAATACAAGTACTTCAACTTACATTTTAGAATGGCATTGCAGAAATAACTACCCAAATTACCCATCTCTCATTCCCCTAACCTTTTTTGGTATTTTGACACATCAAATGCTGCTGCATGAGGTAATTTGCTCTCCAGTAGGAAAAAAACTTTTAGCCTATCAGGTTGCTTATCTTGAAGTAAAGAGCACAAAATGGGTTACTCATTGGGGGTTTTCCAGCAAAATCATCATAACTATTAAACTTAGTAGTGACAACAGTGAGAGGTGTGCAGGAATCATAATTTCTTATCCTGTTTTTTTTAATTTCAGCTTTAATTACAAGACAACCTTTAAGTAAAGGTTATAATAACTGTAACTCACTCAGTGTTTCCTCTGTGGAATAATATAATTCTTCCTTTTGCTAACCGGTTATTTATTGGGTTTATAAAAAGTCAAAAAATTAAAAACAAAAAAATTACTGTTGCAGGTCACTTTGTTTGATTCAATAAACTAGCAAAACTCCAAGGAAATTTGGTTTATTATATGAAATGTAGCATAAACAACATAAAAGAAAGCAAGTCCTCACATGTAAGAGGTTGGCATTGCTAATATGGTTTCGAGTTTGAAACTTCTGATTGGTTCCTGGGGTCTTTCTGTTTTCAGTAGTTTCCTCCCAGTTACAGAGACGTTGTGGTGATCCACCTTTTTATAATGGGACGGATGCCTTATGCCATGCGCATGCCTGTGCAGTGTCACAAACACACACCCTCAATGACCAATTTACAGCTGCAAAAAGAAAGGATGCACTTTTCCTGCAGTAACGTTCAACAGGGAGGAGTTAGACTATTCACTGCCCCTTGCCATCTTGTTAAGACTTGATCGACATCAATATTTAAAAAAAATTTATTTTGTCATTTGTAATGTTACCATTCGGTCCCAACTCACATCCGGAAGATTTTCACTCACAGTGCCAAAACCTACAAAAAGACTGATCAGCAGCCCAATTTTCATTTGAGAGGAGCATCCACAGCTTCTGTTTGGGTACATATTTTGCACTAAATAATGCAAATGAGCACTCAGTGCTCATTTGCATTATGTTGTGTGTTACGTGCTGTTTTTCTGTTTGTGTACTGATTCTAACTGACACAAAATGCATATTAGATTACAGTATATCTTCCAATAGTAGCCCCGGAGTTTATTCAAAAAATTATTCGGCCGGTCCGGCGTTTAAAAGAGACCGGCGGTTGTTGGAGACCGGCTCTTATTCCCTTCTCAGACGGAATTGTCACGGAAGTGAGAGGGAAAGAGGACCCAGGCGCGGTTTTTAGACTAAGGTGAAAAGACAGTGCGTTTACCGTATTTACAGTGCTCCTTAACGTATTCCAACAGTTCACAAATAATGCAGTTCCCAATTGCGCCCCTCCTTTGCTCCCGAGTGTCTCCTTGTCTGTGGTAGCCCAGTGCACGAGTGGTGTTCCCCGAAACTTCTCTCCGCCCGACTCTCCTCGAGAGGAAGTAAAAGACCAGAAAATCACAGTTAGCAGGTTCGCTAGCTGACAGTTCCAGTTCAGTGTAATGATCCCACTTCGATGGTCGCTGCATCCAGCTTAAATGCAGCTGGTTGTAGATGACAGCTGGTTGGAAACAGTTGGCCGAGTGATGAGACACGGGAGGACAAATGACAGCGCGGAGGTTTTTATGTATTTTTTATTTTTTTATACCATTTGGTGGCGGTAATGCACCCTTCAATTGTTTGCCAACCGCCAATGAAATTTAAAAACAAACGGGTGTCAATAGGAGACAGGCCATTATTAGAAGATATACGGTATTTATTTTACCCTGACTGCAAAATTTTTAGTCCTTTAGTTTTGAACATTTGAAATAGTTGAAGATTAGACTAACCCTGTTTCTTTAATTTGGTCTACTTATGATATATAGTGACATTTAATAACTTTAAAAATATTAATTAGTGGGCATGGGAATCATGGAGCAATTCCCAAAATGACGATAACACACTATGGTGTCCACGATAATACTGGTATCATGGCACTGTGATTTTGTGATAACTGAAACATTGCAATAGCAGACATATATGTTTATATCTGTGCAAGCGAGGGAGACAATAGCATTTAAAAGGAAAAAACATGAGTATCTATTGTGGTGTCAGTGTTATGAGTTTCTTCTTCTTTGATGCTAATTGGTTAACCTCTGCTGCCTCTAGTCTCACAATTTGTGAAATTTAAATAGGGACATCATGTTTTCATAGATGAAAATGGGAAAGGAAGTATGATCCATTTTTGACATCTACAAATAAATAACCCATGAAAAAAATTCTGATTTCCAGAATAACTGAAAGAATTGTGTGAATCTGTGCATGCCCACATTTATATATATTATATATTTGTTGTTGTTTTTTTTTAATATTTCATAGGTTGGTGAAATTCAAAGTGAATGGTTAAAACAACTTTACAAGGTAAGTTTGAGCCTCTGCATGTTGCAATAATAATATCACAGTGTTGGTTCTGGCCACTGTCCTATTATACAGTCGTAATTACTGATAACATATCTGCAGGACTAATGCAGATAGTCAGCAATAGTAAAGCTTCACCTGGCCAATATTCATAGATGTAGTGTTGAAATTCAAACATCGCTAAAGCATATGCTTTTTAAAAAGACCAATCGAGACAGATTGAAAAGCCACATATTTTAGATGTGCAGATTGATTTGCATTGTCCACACATTGGACATACTTTTTGTATATTGTGTTTCAAATTAAACGTTTTCCCTGGAGAGAAATCCTTACTTTTTTAAACTGGATTATACTATGAAACATTTGCTTTGTGGAAAACGCTAATGTTTTGAAGAGGTTTCATGTAAAGAAATGACATCCTTCAAGCAGTGACACGTGAGGATGATGATGTATAGCAGACGAAGAGGGGTAGGCAGGAAGAAATGTGAGAGACATATGATCTTTTCATAAAGTCAGTGTGATGTGTTTACATAGATTTATGGAAGGAACCACAACTCAGCCGTGTGCGTCATCGATGCAATCCAGTACTAAAACTGATAGCATTGCCAGCCTGTCTCTAAAGGACAGTTGCCATCATCCTGTAACAATCATTATTGACCTTCTTCACCCCTCAGTGATCTTTAGTGTAAGCATGTCTATTGCACTGAGACTGTTTGCTTTCCTTTATAACAGACTATCCAGAGCTACAAGCCACAGTTCATTGCCCTGCACTTCCAGGAGGTGGGAGGGAAGGACTACATGTTAAACATGGGCCATGCAGAAGACTTCTTCTGGTAGGATTAATATGCTGATTATAATGCATTTTGCCATTTCCATTCATTCATTGTTGTCGATTAAACAGTACCTTATAATGTGTCAAAAAAATGAAAACCATTTACAGTTTGGTGTCATTTGAGAAGCAAGAACCAGTCAAGTACATAACACTGATTGATGGATGTATCGTTATAGTCAGAAGACTCTTAGATTGTTAGATCTGTACAGATAGAAACCTCCATTGCAGTGATCATATTTTTTGCTCTGTTGTTACCAGGACCCTCGAGTCCAGTGAAGAAATGAAAGACTTTGACAGGTCTTGCATTTATGTGGACAACCAGTTCAAAGTGGAAGATAGCTTCACGGTAAGAAACACAAAAACGTCTCATGCAGAGTAATTCCTGTGCATTTCCACTAGATGGAGTTCTCTTACATGTTACTGCACAATGATAACTGGAGGCATTTAATGCACTCTGCTGGGGGAAATCACAAGTTGCTGAGAGTGACGCAACACAGTGAAACAAAAAACATGCTTACTGACTCCAGTATTGCATTACATTATTTTTACATTACAGTTGTTAGAATGACTCCCAAAATACTTTACTTTATATTTAATATTGTACTGTAATATGAGAGAATTTTTAAAAGTTTTTGTAAAAAAAACCAAACAAACAAACAAAAAATACCTTCAATGAATTAGATTACTGTTACTTTTCCATAAGCATGCCGCGTTACTGCGTTACTAAACGGTGATTTTGTTTGTGAGAGTGTCTCATGACAATGACGTCCGAACTTGACAGGTGTGTGCAGATCAACAATGGATAATATGGAGTGCGGGAGAGAGTACGACCATGCAGTGTTTAAAGCTTGGAAGTACTCACATTACTTTAAGTTTGAGTCTGTAAAAAGTGACAAAAAAATTAGCGTCCAATGTACACTCTGTGTGGGAAGAAAACTTCTTTCTACAGCGAAAAATTAAACTTCAAATGTGGCAAACACCGAGCACGCTGCCACGGGAATGTGAAAGTCACAGAGAAACCCTCGGATCCCCCCACCAACATGACCGCTGTGGCACCAGGCAAACCTCCACCAGCCCCACTCCTGCTAAACAGGTGAAAACAGACTTAAGAGCGACGGGACTTAGTGCTGCTCAGTCTTTGATTTTATTTATTCTTTTTGTGTTTTACTGGCATCTATTTGAAAGAGTGAGTGTAAACACAAAAAATATTATATTCTATATGCTGGAATATTCAGAAAATAGGTTTGAAAGTTAAACAAATTTCTTCAAGTCAATGACTGATGCATATCATAACATTTTTGCTTGATGCAATATGCATAAAGTTAAAAGATTAAAACTAATAAAGAAATTTAAAAAAAAAAGATTTTTCCATTTGATTCAATTTTATATGATGGATTATGCAGAAAAAATGGAATTGGACTGAAAGGTCTACTGCTTTATTATGTATTCAGGTTGTGTATCATGTTTTTTAAAAGTAACTAAGTAAAAACAGTAACTAATTATTTTTGAAAATAAGTAATCAGTAAAGTAACATGATTACTTTCTTGGAGAAGTAATCAATCACAGCCTGCACCAACAGACTCTTCTCTGTGGCTAATCGTGTTAAAGTACCAGGACATTGCAAATAAAATCTGCTGAAATCTGAACGTACTATAGTTGCACTTCTTAGCTGAAGTCAGTTTTCAGTTCACTGCACAATGTTAGATGTGCAAAACAACAGCCTTGTGTAAGTGACATTGATCTTAAAGATGTAGCATGAAACAGCGCCAAAGCTGTTGCACAATATGAGCACAGGGAGAGGAGGTGCTCTTAAAGACAGGTCTGTTAAATCTCATGCTGCTCCCTGCATTTCTTAATGTCAGCAGCTGAATCCTTGGTCTTTTGTTGGAATGCTGTTCAGTCACAGATTAAGCCTCATTGTCCACACCTTTTGTGAAAGACATTTTTTGTATGCACTTTCTTTTTTATTGTCCTTGTGTAATACAACCAAGCTTTTAATATCTTTCTTAGAAAGAAATGAAAATGATTTCTTAAAGTTCATAGTGGCTCTTAACTGGTTCAACAGTATTAGCTTCCTAGAAATTTTGCCCCTAGCTGGAAGTGACACTTCTGTGCAAAAGTTGTGACTCACCCCTCATTTTTTAATTTCTCTTTCAAGGAACCAGGCTTTCTTGTAATATTTTAAAAGTTGTTTGAGCAATAGTTCTCCAGGCTTTCTGAAGAGCTTTTACAGTTTTTCTTTTGCCACTACCTGCTTTTTTCAGGTCAGTCCTTGAACCTGACCGTTTTTTTTTTGTTTGTTAAGCTTCTTAACACTGACCTATGAATCACTCAAGATTTTAAAAAGCCATGAAATTCAAGGGATAAGCCAATGTTGTGTCTAGACATGACAGACAAATTAGCAAAGAACCAGTTTTAAATTGTAACTTTAGGCACTTTGTTACTAGCAGCCTGTTGCAAAAGCATATCATTTGTTTCTATTTTTGCGTCAACAAGTTGATTCCTAAAAAGCTATGAGCCGAAAACATGTCTGAGCATACTGTGTAGAGAGAGAACTAAACAAGTAGAAGACAAAAAAAGAGTCAAGCAAAAAATCTATATACAGCAGATCAACAGCGTCTGAAAGTAAAAATCAATTAAATGTTATTTATATAGCACTAAATCACAACGAGAGTTGCCTCAAAGCCCATATATTGTAAGGTAAAGACCTTACCTTGATTCAAATGGGTTTGTCAGTATGTGCAGAGGAGGTCAGGAGAGAGGAACAACAGTGAGTGTCTACAGCATCTGTGAACCAGCGAGAGGCTTTGTCATGATCTGGAAATGCATTTTGGCCTGTGGTGTTGGACAGATGTTGGACTTGAGCATTATTGAAGCAGTGTGAGATCGTCTTGACAGAGACCAAAACAAAAGGCAGCCAACATCCAAAGAAGAGCTTTGAATGTCCTTCAAGAAGCCTGAAAAACTATTCCTGAAGACTACCTGAAAGAAAATCACAGGAAAGCTTGTCTAAGAGAGTTCAGGCTGTACTGAAGAATAGAAGCTCTCTTACCAAATATTGACTTTCAAGAAATTGTTCAACCTCTGTTTTTTTCCATGCATGTTTGCACATTTTTCAATAAATCACGGTGCCTTTTTTCCCCACTTTCCTAGCAAAATAGAAAGAAAGCAAATGCAGCTCAAGACTTTTGCACAGTAGTGTGTTTTTTGAAGAATTAACCCACACTCCTCCCAGGTGATACCCTCACACTGAACATTTGACAGTAGGGGTCAATGGCTGCATCTGTAGACTGAAGGTGCGTGAAGTAAAAAAGGGGAAACTCAATGGCCAGGTGAGAGTAGAGACAGGCCAAAGTCAATACATTTAACTCTAGATTAAAACTATTGATCCCAGCCTATTTGTACACAATAAATAAAGTGTGTTGGGGGGGCAGAAGACAGCCGGGACTAAGTTTCCTCTGCACTTGAGTGTTTGCACCCTCCACTGTTTGCCCTGAGAGGGTTGCAGCCACCCCACCCCACCTAATGCCTCATTCTCATTTCGTAGGTGCCACCTGCATTGATTTTCAATTTGTTTCCCCTTGGCTGCGATCATCAGTTATACGGCCATGAGAGAGTTTGGGGAGGGGTGGTGGGTTCTCTTTTCAGAGGGGCTGCAGAAGTAGAGGGGGCAGACTTGCATGAATTCCCAGTACAAATGGTGTTTTGATAAAAAATCACTTGTAAGTCAATATTTTTTTATTAAACTGTGCACAAACCTGATTGATGAAGATAGGTGTTTGGCAGAGTATGTGGAGGAAAACGAGGAGGGAAATGTGTCTCTGTGTGCACCAACGTGTGTGCACATACTTTCCAGTATATAACATTGTTACCAATCCAACATAAACAAAGCCAAGAGTGTTGGCCAGCTCATGTTTTATGAATTGTTAGGATACACTTCTAGTCCCCCAATTTTGTGAAGAGAAGTGCCGACATAACTTCAGTGGGAACTCACTTCCTTCCTGATTCTACAACAGACTTTAATACAAGTTAAGGACAATTTCCCACTCAGTTAAATAACTTATTGCCTAAATCTTTGTAAGTTGGTCACCAACTGCAGCTCGCTGGAGTCAAACACAGAGACATTTCTCATTTTATGTATTGTGGACAATTTTGGCACTGAAGATAAATGAATTCTTCAGGGAGAAATTTCTCATGTAGCGGCTGGATTTGTGTGTGTGTGTGTTTGGGGGGTGTCTGTCACCGCGCTCTGTCACGCCCTGAGCCCTCTTGAGTGCCGGCTGATTTTTCTTCAGCTCCCAGTTTGCAGCAGCGGTGTTGGCAGACAGCGGGCTCACTGCTTAATACCTTTTAAATGGTTTTAATTTTCTGTCTTTATTGATTTCACGGGCCGCGATTAATCAGATCAGTGGAGCAGGCAGTTAGTACATTAAAAATTGTCAGCCCCACGTCAGGGATGATTGGGTACTGAAGTGTGCGTGTCTCAGAAGCAGCGCGTGGATGGGCTGTGCAGTTATACGTCCTCTCGGAAAGACTTTATTATTTAAAGTTTGCCGTCTTTTTGGAGATTAACAATGCAGTGTCATACATTCAGAGTACAGGCATGCCAAATGTTCTTGCTTTCTTTGAAGACAATCGATGAAACCAAAAGCGTCTGCAGAACGATTAAAAGTCCAGTTTCACTATGATGTTTTTGAAACTGATTGAATCGGAAACTGATTGTAACTGCTATATTTTTTCTATCCACAGGCTTTGGGGAGCATGTACTTCATCCACAAGACACTGAAAAATATACAACAGTATGACTTTCATGGTAAAAAAAAAAAAAAACAACACTTGCATAGATTTATTTCATCATTCATCATGTTGTGCTAAATTTATAGTTTCTTTTCCAAACAGAAAGTCTTGGAACGCACCAACGGTTATTACTCAATGCATTGTTTTTAAAAAAAAAAATCCTCCTATCTTTGGTACAGTCAGTTGTGCTGTTGCAAAATCCTCGTCAGTGTTTAATTGTTAGACATTTCACACTGTGCTGGCAGTTTGAAGGCTACTTCTCCTATTTGCAAAGAACTCGAATTTAAAGCGGAGCTGCTATTTTGCTGTTGCATAGTCCAGTCACGTTAGACGTGAAAAAGCTCCTCAGAAAAGCTTATGGAAGGACCATAAACATCCTGAAGCTGCCACATCTCTGCGTGGCCCCAAACGATTGTTGTTCGCCGAACACAGTCTAATGGCCCGCTTATAGATTTGCTCATCATGTATGCCGCTCTGATGAGGTTAACACCAGTTTATTGATTGCTGTTTGCATGTTTTCTCACTCTTTTACATGTCACCTCCTTGGCTCTGCCTCTCGCTCTCACAGTTAAGAATTTTAAAGCAGTGCTGGAGAAGAACAGGTATATGGGCTCTCTGGACAGGGTCACCACCGTGGAGAAAGAAAAATTCCCAAAGAATTTCTGGCCTGATGTGAGTATGTATGCATGACTGTGCATCTGGGTATACCTGTCGGGAGGGGCAAATGTGGGCCAAAGGAGATGTTGGGACAAATGAGTCTACTGGGGCTTTCGGGGGGCCGTCTGCCTTCTCTGACAGGGTGATGAGACAAATTATGTGCAAGAATCAATAATTATCAATTTAGCCCTTTAAAGACACAGCTCACTGCTGTTTAGTGACTCACTCCAGTTTTTCCTCTGTTGCAGTTCAAGTGGTCCAGAAAGGGCTTCATGAGGACCCGCTGGATTATACACAACCAGTACGTAACAAACATTAACCTTCACCGTGATGCACCAGCAGGCTTGGACTTTACTTTCTTCTATGTGTGGCTGTTTGGTGACTTTTATGAAAAATACATTTACAATAAAAACAACACCCTTGGGAACATATATGTAGCCTGTTTTTAAAAGATTTGAAAAGCAGCGTAGAAGATTGTTATGAGCCCAAAGTCCTTGACTGATTGTCAAAGTTAAATAAATAAAAAAAATGTCCCATGGGTCAATCTCCAGATAAGACATCGCATCAGAGGGCTGGGTACACATTTCACTGATAGTGCCTAACCTTTGATAATAATAAAAAACAAAAAAATGTTTATGAATCATATTTGGTATGTCCACTTTGGCTGTGTCCATCTTTTACATGCAGTATTTGTTTGAGCTCGTTGTTTTGTTTTTAGAGCCCTGCAGCTTTCTGTCTGCACACCTCTACATTGTGGAACCATAACATAACTGCTGGATTTAAAGCAACCGTTAGCCACTATGTCATACTTGTTTTTAAAGCATGCTTCGGCATCCCTCAGTAAACTCAAGGTCAAATATTGTAGTTCCTTGAAGACAAGCAAATAAAATTTTACTCAGTAAACATCTAAGAGGACATTTAAAGCCTACTTTGATCTATTAACGCTGATAGAAAACAAACTGCGAGGCGCACATTCAGCTGCTTCGTGTTTTCTTATCATCCAGTTATTAATATCATGTGGATTGTGCTTTTACTTGTCTTCTTTACTTCACTGGTTAAACTCAGAGTATATAAATAATTTATGTAATGTTGTGCTCTATTGGGAGCTTAGACTCAGCATGTTATAGGATGGTGGCCAGGGTTTTAATTTCATTAGCAAAGATGTTTTCAGAGCCCTGAGATATCCCTCCAGTGAACTTGGTAAATCTCACAGTGCTGCTGCTTGTTTCCAGTGAATGGTAGTCAGTATTTGCTCTGCTGTGTTGTTACCTTGGGACTGGGAACAACAGGAGCTCATAATCTAATGTACCACAGCATCATACTGTGAGTCAACACAGCTCGTTTGTGAGATGCTCATTAATTGCTTTCTGGTGACAGCCTAAGAAAAGGAGCCAACGAACTGCACTTGTTTGTAGACTGAACATTAACCCAAGTGTGCTCACTGATAAGAACGCTCCTGTAAATGACACCTGTTATTGGCACACAGACTACATACACACCTATCTGATGTCAGGCTTTAGAGTTATCGGATTGTTTCCTGTTTTTTTCCCTCCATCTGCCACAAATCACCCTCTTTTGCCTGTGTGTGTCGGGGGGTGTTTTCACAGAGGTCTAGACCTGGTAAATGTCCACCTGTTCCATGATGCCTCTAACCTCATTGCCTGCAACTCCAGTCCTTCCATTTACTCAGCCAACCGCAACAATGCGCTCAGATATGTCATCAGCAGGTGAGATTAGCAGCTGCACGCCACTGTGTGAAAACATAATATTCAAAATCTGCTATCACGTAACTCGTTCCATCCTGTGAACAGCATGTTTCAGGAATTAGCATTTTAACAGAACCAAGAGAAACATGTATAAGAATTTCCACACATGCAAGATGTGATTAAGAATTAAAACCCCCGTGTTGTGACTTAAGGTAGTATTCTTATTTTTCCAGGATAGCGGACAGTCGGCAAACCGTGCTGCCTTTCTTTCTGTTTGGAGATTTCAACTTCCGTCTGGATACACTTAGTCTGGTCCAGGTATGCAACAGCATTCATTTTTCCCAAAGTTCAAGTGATGAGAGTGTGTACAAGTCTGGCATTCTGACATAAACCTTCCCTCTTGTTTGTGTTTCTGGACCAGAGTTTGTCCACTGTTGCCGATGTGCAGATGGTGAAGAAGGACAGCAGTAACGAAGTGCAGAGAATCATATATGAAGAAAAGGATAATGACCACCAGGTGGTTGGAACAAGAGAATCTCGTTAAAACAGAAGCTGATGTTATCTGTTTCAAAGCTAACCTGTCTCTGCCTCCTTTTCACCTCCAGGTTCTGCTTCGAATTGAAGAGAAGCTTTTCGCCTACCTGCACCAGGCGGTTTTCAGAGAGGACAATGGCAGAGCAGTAAGAACACAATCTCACCTTTCACCCATAAAGATAATCCGTCACCATCAGTTGCACGACTGGAAATTCCGGGGAAACTTAGTTTGACCTGTCTTCACAGATTTCAGATTAGATTCCATCAGCAGGAATACTTCATTGAAATGACAGCGCGGTAAACGCAAACAGGGAGAAAAATTAGTTATAGTAACCCAAATTATTCCCCATGTAAATCTGCACTCGTTCACATCATGCTTGTTTTTCATGCGCTGATGTTTGTAGTCGTTTGTAACCATAATGGCTTCTGTCCCTCAGCTTTTGAAATATGACAAAGAAGTCGCAGCCTTCCATGATGTTATCAGGGAAGAGGACATCATGTTTCCACCAAGGTTCGACCTGTAACTCTGAAAATTCTGCCGTTTACCTTTCACGCTTTAACAATTTTCCCCCCTCTTGTCTTGTGCTCAGCTACCCATACAGTGAAGAGTACGCTAAACCAACTCAGTACATGAACACTCGCTGTCCTGCCTGGTGTGATCGTATCCTTATGTCACATACTGCCCAAGATTTAATCCTCAGGGTGAGTCTTTGTCACGCTTGTTGTTTGTCATTTTACATCCACACAAGCTCAGGTGTAATCTCTGCTAATTGCTAATACTATACACAGAGATTATTAAAGGTTTATATCTAACTAAAAGTTAAGATCAGAAAGCACCTATAGGCGATCCATGCTGCATAGTTAACTTCTGCCATGTTTGTCTTACAGCTTTGATTTGTGGCATCACATCATTTCTTGATGACAAACATGAACACAATTTGATGTAATATGTGAGTTAGCATGACGTGTTAAGCAAGCACTTTAGCAAGCTAGCCAGCCAACATATTCACAACAAATGTGTTTCTAGCAATAACATTAGTTCACAACATTTTAACGTTAACCAACTTTGCTGCATGACTCTGACTCTGGTTAGTCTGTAAACCTTTGCTGATAGTGATGGATTAATTTACCAGCCAGAGCAGCTCTAGGGGTTTAAATAAATTAGCTAACGCTATCTATTTAAGATGGTGTTTTGCTACAATATGTAGCTTGCAGTTTGTCTTTGTTTGCAGGAAAGCTAATGTTAGCTAACAGATGGTGATAGCTGTGGTTGCAAGAAGACTTCTGTTCCTGTAGAAGTCTGTGAGTCAAAGTCTGTAAAAGAGTTTTTGGGATTGTTCTGGATCATATTTTGAAATTGAAGATTATCTGTGGTGTATAACTGCATGCTCATTGCCTAAGAAGTCAATCACAAGTCATTAGGCAATGAACAGGCTTTGCGTACTTTTTTTCCTTGTCTTGTTTGTGATGTGTTGTGTTGGGAGATGGTTGGCACAGCATGCAAGCAGAGCATGGACCTCACTTTCTTCTGATTTTTCTAGAAAATTAAGACTTTTACAAAGAAATCAGCACACAGGGTGTTAGAGGACACACATGGGGGAGGGTCTAATTTTTTCATACTTCATGACACTTCACTCACACACTGGCAATTTAAAAAGGTATTGAATACCTGGACATTCGTTTTACATTCGCGCACACATGTAATGTGATGTGAATCCACTGTGAACACAATCCAGCCCAGACAAGTGTGATACTCAACATTTAACTTAACATCATTTAAGAAGAATCTGTTGGTGATGTCTACATATAAATGATCTTCAGGTTCATGCTTCTTTTCAGAGAGCTGATGGGGAGAAGAGTGTTGTTTACAACACAATGGGTCCTAATGTCTGTATGGGAGATCATAAGGTAACAGTTGACATAAACAGTGTGTTGTGCACATTGTGCAGGTAATAAATGAGCCATGTGGAGCGACTCTGATGTGTTTTTTTTTTCTCTGTAGCCTGTGTTCTTGTCCTTCTCACTGAAGACAAATGACCACATCTGATACTTTTAAATGGTAAGAAGTTCAACTGAGTGTGTCTGTGTCTGTGTACTGTACTGCATGTGCAAGTGCAGCTGAGTCGATGTGGTAATTCCAGTGAATGGATTCAGTGTGCGAGAGTGAGCACAGTAATCTTTCTCAGGTCCCTGGAGAGCCATAACCATACTGGCCCAGTGGAGTCGGGATATGAACTAAGAGTAATGCGTGCGGGACATAAGCGATCCTTTGTGCACATCGTAGGTGGAGTACAGGGGATCTGCACCTTTTCTGATCTATGTCTATTGAATCCTCTTCACTGTCACTGTGGCTACACATTAACTGCATTGCTGGCCTGCTTTTCATTAATTGTCACATGGATGGCTGGCCGGAGACACATTCATTGTGCAGGGCAGCGTATTGGCATTTTTACGGCCATGATTTTGTTTTGCTGCCATTTCAATGTATTTTTTTAAGGAAGAACTGCCTTTTCATGATTGTCCTTCTTCACAATGCTGCAAATGATGAGATCCACACAATGGAAGTGCTTGAAAGAGGCTACAACCATCTCCTTTTGTGTTTTTGACATTTCAAGGTATATGAAAGGTTTAGCCTACCGCTAGTACTTTCAGGCTACATTTTAGCTCATGCAACGTGTGTTCATAAGCAAGCTTTTTATGTATCCATTTACATTTTAAATCATACTAAAAATTTTTACCTCATTGACATGAGAAATGACTTTTGCAGGGGAGTCAGTCTTGTGTACACTGATTAGACTGGATTTGCTTACAACGGCATGTAGATGTCTGACTCCACTGTGTTCTGTATTTGCACTGTAATTCACACTGGTTGAACAGAGTTCTGTGGCTGATGGTGGAGCAGGTCTTCTACCAGTCAGTGGATTGAAGTATCCTTGGCCAAGATACTAAACCCAGAGTTGCCCCTGACGTATCCATTGGAGTGTGTATGTTAGAATGTTAGCTGTATGAATGTGTGTGCGCTTAGCTACAACAATTAGAAAGAGCTTTGTGTGCTCATTTACAAAGTGTGTTTCTTTCTGCTGCAGGTCTGTAACCACAGCATCCTCAGAGGCTGATCAGTGTGATTGTTCTTCACTACAACCGTCCCATCAGCCACCAAAAATAAGCCAGCGTTTCACTCAGCCTCAGCTAAGCTCCCTGCCACAAGCTGTTGACCACAGCTCTTGTATCATGTAACCCAGATTTATCAGCGTGTGTCAAGAGTTTTTGAGAGTTGTTCCTAGTCACCGCTTCCTCTCTGAATTTTTTTGAAAGTTCCTTCAACCTGAAACCTTGGAGTCAGCGGGGATGATCCTTCAAGTCCTACCTGCAGCTGCACATTCATGAGAATTTTTTAAATTATTTTTAGCTTAATTAATTTTATTTTGTGTTTTTTCCGTACCAGACATTTTAAAGGCAGTGTCAAAAATAACCATACTTTGTATGAATTTCAGTTTACTCATTTCTTACTGGCCCTAACTAATGCATTTTAAAATTTTATAAAACACCAGCTTAAGCAGCAAATAACAAAAAATGCAGCAGAGTACTGGGTATATTATGAGCCATAGTTTGTGTAGTAGTGGTATCTTGAAAAGGGAACTATCAAATCCTCCTGGTCATATGTGTGTGCGCTTTTATTTAGTTTTTTATGCTCTATTTAGTACATGTATCTTTGCTTTGCCATCACCATAGCATTTTTTAAATGACAAGGGAAGCACAGCTGTCTTTGCTTCCGGGTGTCATGTGTGGATGATCTCCACTGATAAAACAGGATTTGTGACAGATTTTCTACTTTTTTCATACAGGTTGCTACTTCATACACATCAGCTCCAGCCAAGACAGACTGGATTTTTAATAGTGGTAATATGATGAAATTAAACTAGACAGGCAAAAGAAAAAAGGCCAGTAACATTACTGCAGCATCCAAACTGAACTTGTGTATCTCTCTTATTTCCCCAGCTGTATTATACACATTATACCAAGTGCTTTATTACATTGACTTTGCATTTCTTGGCCGGTTAGTGCGAGCTGTCCTCTCCCAGTTTGCGTTGCAGGATGTCTGATCAGACTTCACCCTGCTGTGGTCGGCTTCAGCTGTATTTCATTGCCAAAAAGAATCATGCCGTAATTATGCTGTAGTGTTTAAATACAGCGGTAGTTAAGGAGAGCGTCTGATTTGCTCACCGGGCATCAAATAAAACTAAAATAAAAAAAATAAATAAATAAAAAATCCTGTGCATAATCACACCTGTGCATGTGTACCCACACTCAACAGAGAGGGCGCTGTTTGCTTTTGGTTCGCTTGTCTCTTACTGCAGCACCAGTGTAGTAATAGCACGTGCGAGTTAACAAGGCTAAGGTTTTGATATTTTTGACTGATTGAGTCTGTTTAAAGTGTGTTTGTTGCTTTTTGGGTGTTTCATGGGAGTGTATTTTCCTATATTTGTCACAAAAATGCTGTTTTTGATGCACAGATTCAGAACTTTCGTGCGATGTTTGTAAAGTGTGACGGTAGCCTCGTCCTAACGAGAAAGAGCGACACAAATGTCTCTGTGTGGTAAATGCTTCGTCACAGGAGTGGAGCTGGCTGTAAACACTACATTTGTGATATTTCACTTTTGTAAATAAAGTATCACCCTCTGTTGCATTTTTGCTTTTTGTTTTACAATCAAGTCACGCCTATTATGGGAAAGCGAAGGTTGTAAAATATGTAAATGACTCATCATTTCCCAAGAGCAGTTTACCCTGACAGCTTAGGTAATGAACTGTGTGCCATAAAAGTATTATAATGAGTTATAAAAATATTATAAATAAACTATATTTTCACTTATCTTTGTATAAATGATGCCAACACTGACTTTTGTGTGGATCACATTAAAATAAATGTCAGATCATGTCAAATTTAGCCTGTGCAAGTAACACGAGCTTTACATTAGTGCGTGTGTGTCATTGCATTTAGTTGCTATAATAAAACACTTTGGGTCAGAAGAGCAAATTGACAGCTAAAACAGAGGAAGTATTAAACGTGCGCTTCAATCGCACTCAGATTAAGATCAATTTTTGACTGGTTCCACTTTGTGTTGATGCAGCAGTTGGACTCAGATCCAGATTAAAAAACAGATAACATCAGTGACAGAGGAGACCAAAATATGTTTTTCAGAATAAACGACTTGACCCACTTCTGTCACTTTGACACTTAGATAAGCACAATCGCATTTTTGACAGTGTCCCACGTGTGTGACTGATGTGAGGCTGAGCATGAAGGAGTTGGTATTTTTTACTGGCACACTGAGGTATGAGGGGAACTGGTCAAAGTGCGTTATCAACGCAGCGAACACGCTCCAATTAAAAAAAGACATTTGGTGGTCATAGAAGGAATTCTCTCACCCACACGTGAAGTCTGAAGTCGTGTGCCACACCAAAACACAACTGCATTTTTTTGTCAGACTTTTCTTTGAAGCAAAATGTGATTGTCTTAGTGCCATTCCCGAGTTTTTGTTTTGACACAGTCATCAGACCTGATATCCTGTCAGCTGAATAAACCACAGCCAGCTTCAACTCTCTGAGCCTAAATGGTGACCAAGCTGCTCTGCTGGTATTGATTTGAAATTGAAATGGATTGCAGAGGTCATTGTCTTCAATTAAACCCCACCACACTAGTAAATCACACTAGAATTGACCTTTGACCTTCCTTAGCTTTTGTGCCTTTGCTTTGGCCCCTTTGCTTTTAACCGTCCCTTCACAGCTAACACACCAGCTTAACTCAAGATCCAAACTGTCTACATTTAAGTTTGATTTTTCAACTTTAAAAAAAAGACAAGTGACATGTCTGATAAATAATTCATAATAATTTAATGTGCATCTTTCTTTTTTTTTATATCACACACCTTGATATTTTTACAGTGTATTTAAAAAGCAAGTATGAGTACAAAGCAAAGTCAAAGACCTGGATTTGAGCCAACTCCAAGCTAAAATTTAATTAAAGCAAACAAACTGTAGAATATTAAAACACTTTACAGCATGTCAGCACTGTCTGCTTACCTTTTATTGTTCCGGCCACACACCCCCACCACCACTTTTAAAAAGTCTACATTTCTAGTACCGTATACGTTAGAATGCGTGATCATGTAACAGTGTTATATGATCACGCATTCTCCTCTCTGGACTTTTTGTCACTATCAATGAAAAACTTTCTGGGAAATTACATTCAAAAGTAAATTCAGTAGAAACGCGTCATATTACCTTTTGTTTTTAGCGTCTACTTTAGGGTTTTTTCCCGAAGTGCTTGCTGAGAGGTGAAAGCTCTGTGATCTCAGTGTTTGAAGGTATATAGATTTTACTAAAGCATTTAGACAGCATTGTTTTATTATAGGTATGTTACACAAGTCACACAAGGATTTAGAAGAGCTTTATTTGAAATACGCATAACTGAAAACAACCCAACTGTTCAAAATTGAAGTGCAGGAATAACTTAAGGTTACTTTCTGTGACATAAGTAACAGTGTCACAAGCCAGAGATATAGATTTTTTTTTACAGTAACTTTTTAAAGCCTCTGCGTCAGTTCGACCCTTTCATGTTCTTTTGTCTGGCCTTTTCCGATCATGCGTAAAAGCTCAGCAATTAAACGTATCGCAAACTTGTTTGACATTTATTACATCATGCATATGTGCTGAGAGAGTTTTTATGCCTGTACGTGTGTCTGTGTGTGTGTGTGTGCTTGTGTAGCCTATAGTTTGCAGGAAGTGCATCAGATGTGGTGCGGCCCGAGACGAAGGACGGAGAAAGCCCTGCGGTGTTTACGCAGCAGCAATCGGATCTTATCGTCGTCAGAGTCGGGGTCTAGAGGCTTGTTGTACTCCTCGTCCTCCACCTCATTCTCCGAGGCCTCTCCGGCCGGCCCCGAGTGGTTGGTCTGTGTGGAGCTGGGCTCAGAGGCGCTCTTCTTCCTCCACTTGGTGCGCCGGTTCTGAAACCAAACCTGAAAACACAACGGGGGGTGGGGGTGTCATCTAACTCCTGCAGACAGAAGCCCTGCAGCTTATCGAGTTAATCTTCTTTTAAGCATTGTGTAACATCGAAAAGTAGGGAAAAATAATCTGTGTCCCCATTTCTGCATGGGGGTGGATATGTGCTTGTATATGATTTGCATATTTCTATCGCTGCACTTGAATTTACTTACGACGTGTATGTTTTTTTATGTGTCAGCTTTCAAAACAAGATAGCACTACTAGGTATAAAAAAAATTAATATACCACTACGAACACATATCAGTGGAACTGTTAAACACAAAGAAATACAAATCTAATGTATACTCATCTCAAAAGTAAATCGCGCAAATGCCAGATTCTGGCTACATTACCTTGACTTGTGATTCAGTCATTCCCAGAGAATAAGCCAGTCTCGCTCTCTCTGGCCCTGCCAAATACTTTGTCTGCTCAAAAGTTTTCTCCAGAGCAAAGATCTGATGTCCACTAAATGTCGGTCTGGTGTGCTTCTTTCTGCTGGACATCTCCCCAAGTGGACCACTGCCTGAAAAAAAAAATATTAAAACAAAAACATTACATGAAACTGATTTATGACACAGGACTGAATATTCCTGCCTGAAATGCCACAGCAGTTTGGCTCATTGTTCAGGAAATAAAATGACCACATGCATATTTGCCTCATAGACTGCATGTATTTGTTGTTTGTACACTGAAGTGAAATAAAATGGTTCCATTTGTGAATTAAATTAAACATAATTTTTGAATCATCTACATGTAATTAAATGAAATATTTTGAATGAATATTTGACACATTTATTGAATAAATTGTTTTAAAAAGATCTGGTTGTATTTTTGTTTAGTCTGCACAACTGAAATATTCCACTTTCAATAAAACAACAGTTTTAGTGTTATGTTTTAAGAAAAATACATTTTCAGTGTTTCAATACAAAAAGAAAGAAAAAGTTTTAGTCATGTCAAACATCTAACCTCGAGTCGGAATTCAACAGATAACAGCTTTATAACCGTTCCGATTCTGAAATTTGTGTATTTATTGGATGTTTCCATCTTTAAAGTGGAAGATCAGAGTGAGATCACAGTGCTCAGGAGCCGCTGCTGATGCTGAGCCTGCTCTGCAGTATTGAGACTCACTGTTGGTGCACTGCTGCCTCCCTGCTCTCCACTCACAGCTGCTCTCTGCCCAGCAGTTTACACTGCGACTCTTCATCGGGCACTCGGCACCCGGTTTGGAGAAGCCGCCAAGTGAGGAATTGTAATCTCGATTGTAGTACATGGAGGTGCTGGTGACAGAGGGGCCGAACCCTCCCATGCTGGAGTATCCGGACAGCAGGGTGGTGGTGCCCGAGGAGCCCACCCCAACCATGGAGCGGCTCAGGATGTCACTGATGCCATGAGGCGTCCCTGGCGGCAGCTGGCTGTTCAGGCCCGGGCTGAGCTTGTAGAAGGAGTTGGGCATTGAGTACTGGCACACTGGTGCCTTGATGTCTGAGGGGAACTGGTTGAGGCTGTTGTTAAACAGGAAAGACCCCTGGATGTTTGGATCCATGGGGAGTGTGGTAACTCTGCCTCCAGGTCTTAGCAACACATCCAATGAGATCCAAGTAGAAAAAGAAATTTGGTGGCCAAAGAAGGAGCTCTGTCACCAGCAGATGAGGTCGGAATTTGGTACCACACTCTCCGTCTCCGGATAGTCAAACAATTAGGAGCATAAGCAGCAAAGTCTCTGATCTTTGTCAAAGTTGCTACCACATCAGAAAAATAAACTTCACTCGCACATTTTATTTCTTCGTATCCACAGCTTGGCATGTGATAGCTCCATATCTGAAGTCTCCGGCGAGTCCTCTGGACACGGATTTTAGTGTTCTCCGAAAGACATATGCCTCCCGCTGGCTCCCTCCTCAGAAATCATAAATAAGCAGTATCTGGAAATGGAGTGGCACCTTGATAAAGATAGGCCACATTAGAATGCAGCTTGGGATTGGCCTGGGTCTCGCAGCATTAATGCCGTTCTATTGGCTCCTCGGTGAAAGCCAAGCCTTTTATTGGAAGGCAGCAGATTAATAGTGTTTTGAACAGGTGGAGTGGGAACAAGTTGATTTTTTGATGGCCTGCCATGTGTGACCAAGTGTGGTGCAGCTGGAGTGAAGAGGAGGAGTGGAGGAAGGGTTCCCCTGTTTCCTGGTTTGATAGCAGAACAGTCTAGTTTTGTATAAAGAAAAGGTTAAATGTTTGTTGTTTATGATATAATTATAAAATGAAAAACAAAACATAACGACTTGGTTTACAGACAGATGTTCTTTAATTCATGATGTGTGAGGATTTGGTCTATTATGATTTATTTTCCCCTTTCCCATTTGTATTTATAAATCTATTTACCTCCGCTGAGGCATTATCAGAAAGGTGATCAATCTAAGCACCACCCTTAGTCAAATATATACTCACTGGCCACTTCATTAAGTACACCTCTAGAACTGCTGGTTAATACAAATATCTAACAGCCAGTTACAAGGCAGCAACTCAGTGAACTGAAACGTGTAGACATGATTAAGACAACCTGTTGAAGTTCAAAGCAAGTATCACAATGGAGAAGAAAGAGGATTTATGTGAGTTTTAAAGGGACATTGCACAATGATCTCTAGGTTTTACAGAGAATGGTCTGGAACAGAGAAAATATCCAGTGTTATCAGGGTGAAAGTACCTTTTTCATGTCAGAGGTCATAGGAGAACAGACAGACTGCTTTGAGCTGATAGAAAGCAATAGTGACAGTTTCAGAATGTAGGGGATCATCTCTGACTGCACAACATTTTGAACCTTGAAGCAGATGGGCCGCCGCAGCAGAAGACCACACTGGGTTGACTGAGGCTACAATTCACGCAGCCTCGACAATATTTGACAGCCTGTAGAAACTGATCACAACTGATGGCTGCTTTTTCCCGAGGCTGGTTCTGTTGGCAGTCTCTTCCTGTTAAAATGCCATTTTTCCTTCCTACTGTCACCAAGTGCTTGCTTATAGTAAGTTGTCTGATTATTGGGGTTTTCTCTGTATTATTGTGGGGTCTGTACTTTACAATATAAAGCATGTTGTTGCAACTGTTTTTGTGATTTTGCGCCATATAAATAAAACTTAATTGAACTGAATTGCCATTATAAGATTAGAAAAATGCTGTCTGGTCTGGTAAGTTTCAATTTCTGCTGAGACATCAGAAACCCATCAGTAGGGTCAGAATTTGGCATGAAAACAAAATAATGTTGGTGTACTGGCGGGATATTTTCTTGGTATTGGACCGCTTAGTGCCAAGTGACATGATTGAACCTCCGCAACCTACATGAGTGTTGTTATTCACAACATTTGTTCTTTTATAACCACAGTGCACACATGTTCTGGTGGGTTTCACACACATGTTCTGGTGGGTTTCACACACATGTTCTGGTGGGTGCCACACAGCTCAAATAATCTCAAACTGGTTTCTTGAACATGAACATGGGTTCACTGTACTCACTTGGCCCCCACAGTCACCAGATCTCAATCCAATAGAGCGCCTTTGGCATGTGGTGGAACAGGAGCTTTGCATCATGGATGCACAGAAACTGTGTTACTGCAGATCTGACAGTGTCAAGTCAATGTGGACCAAAATCTCTGAAGAACATTTTTAGCACATTGTTGAATGACAGCCACTGAGAATCATGGGAGGAAAAAATGCAGTAAATTTGCTCCGGTGGCCCAGCATCTTCCACAGTTTTACTTTAGTTTGTCACACATCTATATCTTTAATCTCTTTAAACAATATGTGTCTTACACAGAAATGTGAGGCAAAGGACATTGGTTAAATTAAATGCCATTTGATCACAATATTCACTGATCCTCTGATCCTAAAATGTCATTTCTTATTTTATTTATTAGTTTTTTTGTAATATATATTTTTTTTTTTTTAAATTATTTTAATTTATATTTTTTGTTTTTTTTATTTGTTTTTTGTTGATTTGTTTTTTGTTTTGTGTGGTAGTG
>VURO01048792.1:2973-38249 GCA_015108175.1 Pelvicachromis taeniatus
TGGTTTATGGGTTTTTTTCTCCTCCTGTTAGATGTGCACCTGAGCAGCGATTCCAACATACCTCAGATTGCTCAGGAGCTGATGAAGAAGATGATACACACATTTGCTAAGGAGTATGCATCCAAGTGCCTACTCCACACCAATACAAATGGTGTCACAAGGACCTCATCACCCTTGTCCGACGCATCAGAAACATCTGACGCCCCTCTGGACCTCACAGTGAACCGAACCCAGGAGGAGAAAGCGATTGAAGGTAGAGATCGCATTTAGTTCACATAAAGTGAAATGTTATTTCTGACATAACATGGGCATCCTCCTAAAGGTACCAAACAATTGGCACTCAGACCCCGACCACTTGTCTTGTAACAGATAGTGTGCTGGACCTCTCCAACCGGAACTCTGCCTGCTCAGCAACTTCGTCATCATCAGTGAATCACAGAGGATCAGGGTAAGTTTTTGTAGTTCTCTGATTGCATTTTAATGTGTCAGGCCTAATGACTTATCCATACTCTTAGTTAAATCTGGGACTTCTTCACAAAAACAAGCCATCAAAAATCACTTTGATTTACAGCAAATCCACATTTCTGTGTGTGGTACAACTGTCTTTTCATTACATGAGCTACATAGCATGGCAAAGATTAAAAGGTTAGCATGAGCACTTTGTTTATTACTGTTATGCTCACTGCTCAGCTAAATAACGCCTATTCAGCCTGAAATACACATATACTCCTGTTTCAGCAGTGCTTTGGTTCAAGTAATTGTAATAAATTCTGAGGAGCTAGCTTGTGTTTGGTGTTGTGGTTCTATGGGGTTTACTCTTTTATCTCTTGAGCGGTAACGTCACAGCAATGGCCTTATTATAACATTTGCCAGCAGCTCAGGGTTGTATAATGAGGAGAACATTTCAGTACTTCACAACGATTTTACGTCCGTTTTTTACTAATACAGTTAATGATGAGTTTCATTATCCAATCTTCAAGCATGTAGGACTTTCACTGGATATCCCAAAACTACAGGGGTTTTATGTGAGCACCAAAGTAACCCCAGCCATTCACAGACTGTCCCACCTGGACGTGAAGAGGCTTTGCTGCTGTGCGTGAGAGACACACAGCAGCAGTGTGTGTGTGTGTGTGTGCGTGCTTGTGAGGGCCCACAAACAGACTGAGAACATACAGGCATGAAACTAACAGTCGCAGTGATGTTACCAACACAAGGCATAAAGGAGTGGACCCCTCGCTCTGCACCCCTTTGTCCCCTATGCCACAAATCAAACCACCTCCATCACCTCCATCCTGACCCTGCTGTTTGGTCCTCACATCCCTAGGAGGCAGTGCAGGCAGAAGGAATACACTGAGAGGAGCTGGGCGCTGTCTGAGGGGTTGCTGTCCAAGGCCTTGAAGGATATACGATCAGGGAGGCTGCAGGAGCAGCGGGCCGCGTTGCTTTATGGAATACCCATTCAAACCCTGAGGCAGGGTCTGGATGGCTGGGCTGAAGGGAGGCTGGGAGTGCTGCATCAACTTACACCAGGAAGCAGAGATATCAGGGATGAAGTGACATCATATAATGTGATGTCAACAATGTTGGGTGGCGAAGCCCGCCTTGTTTTACAGAAAGTGGCTGCATGGGCTGAGCGGGCAGAGATTGGAGGTGCTGTCGATGAGCATGGAGACTTTAGTTTCCCTTCATCTGTTCTTGCCTTTTATCAGCCGGGTAGTTTACAGAAGACCCTCCCTCACTGTTTTCCCCAGCTCAGGGATGCTCTCCAGCCCCCTCCAAGCCCCACCCCCAGTCTGGAGCCACCCACACCCCTGCGTATTCCTCAGGTTCGTTGTGCGTCTGACCACAAAAGGTCAGTATCGGCTGAGAATTGCAGCATAGCTGAAAACCTACATCAACGTACCTCATCAAGTGAAGGTACTGCCAGTTCATCAACAGCAGCTGCCAGACCTTCATCTCTCTTCAAACTCAGACCTCCATTTTTGGCACAAGTATGTCCAGGCAGTGCCAACCAGTCACCTCATCGCCTGGGACCACGTGGTTCCTCACTGGATGAATCAGAAGATGGGGCAGGTTGCAGGGATAAAGACAAGCAACCTAGAAAGAAGCGTGGGAGGTACCGCCAGTATGATCATGAACTGATGGAGGAGGCCATTACCATGGTAATGGCTGGTCGCATGAGTGTGTCCAAAGCCCAGGGGGTTTATGGGGTGCCCCATAGCACACTAGAATACAAAGTGAAAGAGCGTACTGGAACACTGAAGAACCCACCTAAGAAGAAATCTGCCAACTTCTGTTCGTCCAGTTCTCACTCGTCTGGTTCTGGTAGCACAACCAGTTCCACTAACTCAGGGAGTCTTGCCTCAGCTGCTGACGCAACGAGGTTCTAGACCACAAACGCCTCAAAAACACCTCAACACTTGAACACATCACCTCCTACAAGATAAATGTTTTCTGGAAACACTTGTTAAAACACAACACATGCCTTTACAAACTACACGGATTAATATTAATATTCAGGTCTTTTAACTCTATGTCTGTGATGTGATAGTCATACTTAAAGCTGTATTTCTCTTGCTTAGTCCTGAGTCCTTTGTTTAAAGCTGCCATAAACAGTACTGCTTTATTCAGGTAGAAGTCCTGCTCATCTTGATCTAGATGAATATTTAGATCATTTTCTTTGTTTATGGATAGACCAAGATGGTAAATGAATTCAGGTCAGATCCTGAGATACTGAACCTCTTAATTCACCATCTCCTTTCATGTCACTGTCCTATTGTCAGATTATTGTTTTTCTGAACATATTTTTTTGTTTGTTTGTTTCCTTTTGGGACTGCTGTGGAGTTTCATAGCTTGGTCATTAAGATACCAGAATGTGATTACATCTAATTAAATCATCGATAAGTTAATCTTTCAACCAAATTTAACCTATTCATAATTTAACATTAGCTCACTTAGCAATTTTTACTACCAAAATCGCTACATGATTGATCAGCAGAATTAAAATCAAAGACTTTTTTAGAATTAAAATTAATTAATCGTTATTTTAATTCAGGGCAGTTATACTATGTTGTACATCTTCTCAAGGAGGAAAAACAAACAATGATGGCTGTTCAAAAAGATTGCTCAAGACTCAAGTATGAGAAACACAGTTAAAGACCTTTTAAGGCTGAAAAATAAAGTGTGACTGTCATATTTGTTAGCTGTTAGGTTATTAGGTTATTCAGGTTTAATTCAACTCTTAAAGCTCCTTGGTAATGGAGCATTGATGATTGTGATTTGCAGCTTTCTATCTCTCTGGGTATGTTTACCTAGGCTTTTCAAGTGACTTAGAGCCATTAAAACAAATTAAAAACTCTTTACTATTGTCAGACGCCTCTACAAACAGGGAGCTTGTACAGTATATATGCTGTGATGGCTACATCTTGATTATGAGTTTTTGTATAAGAGATTAGCTTAAAAAAGCCATTTTGTGTCCACATATTTCCTTTCATTCTCTACAAGCTAATCTAAACACTGTATTGAGTGTAGTTGGAATGCAAATGTGCAGCATGTTTTAAAATGTGCACTGATAAGCTTGGGAACTGTATATTATTGTGTATTTGTACCGTTTGTGAAAGATGTTCTTTTATTATCACAGATATTTACTAATTCTGCTACTGTAGCTGTATTACTGCAAACCTCATACCATGACCGCTGCTTAACTTTTACGGGACTGTTTTTCCTGGCACACGGACGCGTAGCGACAACGAAAACTCATTTCAGTTAACGTTTCAACAGTGATACCGTTAAGCCTATTATTAATATTTGTTTTATGGGTAGTTTGAATGTTATAGATGGTCAACCGTGTTAGCTACTGGAGGTTTCGGCTTTTAGTGAAATGTTTAAACGGCGACCACACCGCTATTCAGTGTCAGGCTTTAAGGCTTCTTTGTCTGCGTCTGTGAAAATGCTAAAAGTTGCGTCAAAACTCATGTCTGCCTCTAGAATGGTCTTTTTTCCATTAATAGTGCTACTACCAAAGCAGCGTTTCAGGGTTACCCACACAAAGCTGCTTTACTTTTGATTTGCTGCAGTGTCAGCCTGCCTCTCTCGCTCTCTCTCTCTCTCTCTCGCGCGCTCTCTCTCACTCACACACACACACACACACACACACACACCATCTTTAACCTGTTGCCACATATACCTCTGAACTTTCTCTGGTTATAGCCCAGTGTTAGGTTTCACATCAAGACCTTCTTAAAATCTTTCTGAATTTTTTGTCTGTCAAGAAACACCGAAGTGTAAATTCACTGGTGTCAACAACACTTAAACTTAAAAAAGTTCAGCCATGTGGCGTGTAAAATCTTTTTTCTTTTTTTTTTCTTTTTAAAAATATTGACCTTCTGTCTTGCAGCATTTAGTTTTTTGGTTGTTAATGTCTGTTTTTAAAAGTTCTTCAATCACAAGATTGTGGCATTTCAATCTTTGTGATTCCTCCAGCTGTGCAAAAATGCTGTCTCCACTTTTGAATGTCTGCTCTTATTGCGGTACATCGTGCCGGTATCTATGGCAACAGCTCAGCACAGCATGTCTGTATTTTGGGAGTTATCTACTATTTATATCAAAATGACTCAGAACACACCCTGAGAAATTGAAAAAGAACATTATTGTATTTGCGTAATTGCAGTTAATTTCGAGAACGCACTTAGGCTTTGAGATTAAGGCTTTTTATTTTTTACTGAACTGCTGGCAAATCTTTGAGGCAACATAAATCTGCTATTTATGCATAAATCAATTATTGCACTATGATTTATAAAATGTTTTTTTATTGTTTTTTGTTTTTGTAGAAACTTGTTTTGTGTTGTTATGGCATATTTATTTATTGATTGCGCTTCAGAACTGTGATTTTTCCCAGTTTGATTGTAGTACTTGATTTGTAACAGGGCACTTTGATGCAATGTGAAATGTGTATTGCTACAATTGCATGAATGCTTTTAAATGTTAGCTCATATAATTTATTTAGTCCAGAAATTACACTGCTGACTATTGTGATTGTTTAGTGATTTTGTTACTATAAAATTATTTTAATGATTTGTCATAACAAACTCAACAATATAGCCTCTGTAACACCTAAAGTACTTGGAAAGTTTCCACCGCAGAAACTAGGCCATACCTTTGTATATGTTCCAGTTGTAGGACTAATTTGTGAGGGTAGATATTCCTGCCCAGACCAGCAACCTGTCAAACATAAGTCAAAGAACATGAAATTGCTGTATTGTAATATAGCCAGCCTTAATCTGCTGATGTATGAAAAAGCAATGGCTGTTTGAGGGCCCCCCCCCCCCTTTTTTTTCCCCCCCCCTTTTTTTTTTCTTTTCTTTTTTTCTTTTTTGTCATTAAACACGACAATACAGCAAACTGCCCACTAGTTGGAAGAACTTCTTTAACAAGTCAGAAATGTTAAGCTTGAAGCCCCACCACCAAAGTTGCTGTACTACCTCCTGAGCAAGGACTCTCTGGGAGGTAAACCACAGAATTGTAATTACACCCTGGTTCCTAGAGCAAAATGTTCCCACAAAGGTTCCTGCAGTGGAAACTTGAGAATACACTACAGAATGTAACACTTGAACCTGCCTGGCCTTTTGAAACCTGACATGGTTTGGCCGCAAACAGTGCTTAAATTGCTGGAGAAATAAAATAAAAACTTGAAAATAGGATGTTATTAAATCAGTTACTTGATTCTATAATGAAATATCTTACTTTTTGGACCTGCTGGCTGTTATGAAAATTAGAGGGCTTTTGAACTGTTGGTTTGTTGATGAAAGTGCTGTTGGTTAAAAAAAAAATGTTAAGTTGAGCGTTTCTTCAATCATTCCTTCTGCTGTTAGCAGAATGTTATCATTTGCCTTCAGCAACTAATCAATAAAACAGTTCTTTATCATTTGCCTGTCGTTATTTTTCTAGAATAATGGTTTGCTTTACAGTTACAGAGAGTTGTACTGCAGATCAAAAGTTTTAAAACTTGTTACAAGAGCTGGGATGCAGTATAGCAATAAATCATGTTGCTTCCATCCACAATACATCAACATTCTGCCACAAGTTATAGATGGTTTTTAGTGATCAACATTATAGTGGCACTTCAAAAATGGACAAAAACAATACACGGCAAACACAGCTTAATAGGCCGCATTTACAATATTGTGTTCCTGGTGTAATAAACCACAGGTAACTTACACTACAAGCCTAAATTCCACTTATTCTTTTTTTCAAATTTTATTATTTAAGCTGAAAGCTTTGTACCATTCAAAGGTCATCTTTTTATTTCATTATTGATGGCTAGCAAGTCTATTGCCATTTAAAGAAAAAGAAAAATATACACACACACAAACACCTGGTATCCCCTCAGCTTGCTGCCTCTTTGTTGGGGTTTCTCCCAGTGGACGACAGGGTTTGTTCACTGCGCCTCCAGGTCAGGGAACGGGTCCTGACCGTCGTCTGCGCCGAGTGGCGGTTCAGAGTACCTAGCCTTCTTAGAGTCCCTGGGCGGGGTACTGGATGGTGCTCCATCTGGGGACTCTGTTGTCCTACTGGGAGACTTCAATACTCACGTGGGCAACAACAGCGAAACCTGGAGGGGCGTGATTGGAACAGCCTCCCGGATCTGAACCCGAGCTGTATTTTGTTGTTGGACTAATGTGCAAACCACTGTTTGGCCATAACGAACACCATGTTCGAACATAAGAGTGTCCATAAGTGCGATTTTGTAATCTTATCATCAGACCTAAGGGCATATGTTCTGGACACTCGGGTAAAGAGAGTTTCGAGGCAGCTGATCGGTACAGACAGGCCAAGCGGAATGCAGCCCTTGGGGTGGAATGAGGTCCGCCCGAAGTTCCTGAAGGCCCTGGATGTTGTAGGCCTGTCCTGGTTGACACGCCTCTACAATGTTGCATGGAGATTAGAGTGGTGGTTCCCATCTTTAAGAAAGGCAACCGGAGGTTGTGTTCCAACTATAGGGGAATCACACTCCTCAGCCTCCCTGGGAAGTGGAACACTGGATCAGCACTTTATCCTCTCAAGGATACTTGAGGGGTGCATGAGAGTTTGCCCAACCAGTCTATGTGTGTTTTGTGGACTTGGAGAAGGCATTCGACCATGTCCCTTGGGCTGTCCTGTGGGGAGTGCTCCGGGAATATAGGGGTGTCTGGCCATTCGATCCTTATACAACCGTTGCAAGAGCTTTGTCCACATAGTCGGCAATAAGTCAGATTCGTTCCAGGTGGGCAATGGGCTCCGCCAGGGCTGTCACTGATTCTGTTCGTAAGTTTTATGGACAGAATTTCTAGACGTAGCCAAGTGGCAGAAGGCTTTCACTTGGGTGGTCTCAGAATCTCATCTCTGCTTTTCGCAGATGATGTGGTTCTGTTGGTTTCATCGGGTGATGGCCTCCAGCTTGCCTTGTAACGGTTCGCAGCTGAGTGTGAAGCGGTGGGATTGAGAACCAGCAACTCCAAATCCGAGGCCATGGTCCTTAGCCGGAAATGGATGGAGTGCCCACTTGGCATCAAATGTCAAAAGCAGGATGATCAGGGTTGTGGTGAAGAGAGAGCTGAGTGTAAAAGCAAAGCTCTCAATTTACCCGTCAATCTCCATCCCTACCCTCAGCTATGGTCACGAGCTGTGGGTAGTGACCGAAAGAACAAGATTGCGGATACAAGCAGCGGAATTGGGCTTCCTCCAAAGGGTGGCTGGCCTCTCCCTTAGTGATGGGGTGAGAAGTTCGGCCATTCGGGAGGGGCTCAGAGTAGAGCCGCTGCTCCTTCACATTGAAAGGACCCAGTTGAGGTGGTTCGGGCATCTGACAAGGGCGCCTCCTGGGGGAGGTGTTCCGGGCATGTCCCACCGGGAAGAGGCCCTGGGGCAGACCCAGGACACGCTGGAGAGATTATATCTCTCAGCTGGCCTGGGAACGCCAGCCGAGAGCTGGAGGTGGTGGCTGGGGAGAGGGAGGTCTGGGCTTCTTCCCTGCTTGGGCTGCTGCCCCCGTGACCCGGCCCTGGAAAAGTGGAAGAAGATGGCTATCATGTAGCTTTTAATTAATTTTTTTCTTAAGCTTATTTCTATTTATTCAAACATTGATTTCTGTAAGGATATATTACCACCATTTCATCACAATGTGTTCCCTATTTTTTAAGTGGTATACCACATTTTTACATTAACTCTAATAATGTCATTACAGTCATGCAGAGTTATATCCAGCACAAACTGCAGCCACATGTACAAAAAATGTGGAAGTCTGAAATGACTTCATTGTTAAAACTTTCAGACATTGCTGTTATGGAACAATTGCAACTTAAACATATTTGCTGCTGAAATTTTGAGTCTTCATTATTTTATCTGCATGCTCTTTTTTTCTCATTTGAAACTTTGTCTGAGTAAAATGTTCTAACTCCAGTTTTTACCTTTTACCTCTAGTTCCCTGGTCCCATCTTTCAAAGAAGACCTGGCATGTCAGCGACAGCGAGGGACTAAGTTTGGTCAATTGAGTGTTGTTCTGAGTTCTCTCTGCCCAGCTCACCAATCCTTAATCTACCAAATCCTCAAGTATGCTCAGCATGAAAAAGAGAGGCTCAGGAACGAAAGCTACACTGTTTTATGTTCCAAGGAGCTGCATTGCACTTCGTGTCACAGCCTTGTTGCAGCCTCTCCTGCGTCGTGCCATTTGCCATGCGCGGTATCTTCTAATTTATACTCGTCCTCTTCCATTTGTTGTGAGAGAAACAGCCTCCACTCTTGCCCCTGTTGTATCAACCACAATTGTCTTTTACAAGTCAAGAAAACAATAGAAGGAGGGGTAGGAGATGGAGACCCTCCTTGTCCTATCCTGAAGAGAGAGCAGAGTCCCTCTCCTCCCCCTCTTTCCCCAATCCCATCAGATGTCGGTAAGAAACGTGATGAAAACCCACCCTCTCTGCTTCACCAAGAGCAGGATGCTGATATCATGGCACACAGTTTTGTAACTGCAAGCCACGACGCCTCAGATGTCATTACAGTTACAGAAGATGCAGAAAATAAAATTGCAGAAAGAAGTCAGGCTGATCAGAATCCAAGTGGGACTTCACTGCAGGATGTCATGAATCGTTTTAGTGAGAAACTGGAGACAATAACACCTCTAGACAAGGACCCAAGCAGCGTGGTTTCCACGGCCATCTATGTTTCTGAAAAGGAGCAGCCATTATCTCCCTCAACCAGCCACAACCTGCCTTTTCATGCTGATGCCCATGTCACTGAGATCATCACCACAGTGCTTCGCACAAGCAGTCCCAGTGATTACAGCTTGAGTGAGCTATTCAGTCGCCATGACAAAGAACCCAAGTCACCCATTACTAGATCCCGTCATCGCCAGAAAGTTCTTGCCAATATTACAACACCTGCTGATGATGCTACAACTAGAAGGCTTGGCTTAAAAATTAAACGGGACCTTGCCATGCTGTCTCCAGCAAAGAAGACAAGACTGAAAGATATTTCTTTAGTTCCATCTGACGCATCATCAAACCCAATCCTAGTCAAAGAGATATCTAAAACAGAAAATGAAGTAGGCGTAAAATCTGCTGGGAATCATCGATTAAGGGAGGATCGAGTGAAGATGCTTTTGGAAAAAAGTGACAGGGATGAAGTAAAAGATGCGGTACAGACAGTCATCATAACAAAAGATGTTCGCATAATTAAAGCAGAAGAAAAAGAAAAGGAAGTGTCCAGTGAGGAAACAGAACTTACTCTCCTAGGTACTCAAATAGGTACCCCTGAGCTGCAGAGCAACTATGACCAACAAAGGTCAATGGACAACAGTGTACAAAAACAGGTGAATACAGCAACTACAAGCTCAGCTAAACAGTGTGTTGGTTCCTGCAAAGAAGGTAGTGAGGGTTACAGTTCTTCAAATGACAAAAGCCACAAGGAGTCCCCATCAAGTGAAACCACTGAGGCTGAAAGACCAGGTAAAGGGAAAGCTTGTCCCGTTAAAGAGAGAGTGTGTCATCTGCTTAACATTTCTGAGGGAGCAAGAAGATCAAGGAGAAATATAGTCCCTCCACCACGGTTCTCCTCCTATGTCACAGAGCCCAGACGTATGTTCTTTGTTGCGTGTTTCTCTGAACCTATCTTCAACCAGAAAGCACAAAAGGACAAGGCTTCTTCATCTAGCACCATACATATGTCATCCAAAGATCAAGAGGTTAAGGATGCCAACATAGAATACACAAATGAAGTTTGTTTGTCCCCATGTGCAAACACAGGGAATCTTGCCTTTCAGTCAGCAGAAAAGGGACATGGACAATCTCATGTGGAAGTGGAAGGTCAAAGTCAGGTCACTCCACAGATTGTGACTGCAAAAGAACATAGTCCTAAAAAACATCACTCAGGCAAAGAGAAGAATGGTTGTGACAGTGTTGTCCCTCTTTTAGGAAGGTTACGATCAGCATCGTCAAAAAGAGTACAGGACTCATCAAATATAGATGTCCCCATAAAGTCTGATACCTGTCTTGAGAGTCTTAAAAATTCCCAAGTCCAGTACACTAGTCCAATTAAACTTATGTTTGTATCACCAGTAAAGGATAAAGGAGGAGTTAAATACAGTCTCAAGTCAGCAGGCTCTGGTTCTGACTCACAAAAAGAACATTTTGATCCCTGTGAAGAGTCTTCATGGTCAGGGACACTTCAGAAGCACACAAGCCAGACCATCAAGCCTGCAATATCACAAGTAAAATCAGTTGTCTCACCACTAAAATCTTCTACCTCACGTACAAGATCTTCTTGTTCCCCAACGAAGGCATCTCCTTCACCAACCAAGTCTGGTTCCTCAACACGCAAGTCTGCATCCTCACCTGCAAAATCCGGTTCCTCAACACCCAAGTCTTCATCACCAGCCAAGTCTGTTTCCTCAACACGCAGGTCTGGTTCTTCAACACCGAAGTGTGCTTTGTCACTCGTCAAATCTGGTTCCTCTGGACCTAAGTCTCCTTATTCACCATACAAGTCTGATTCTTTACTATTGAAGTCTCCTTCCTCACCAAGCAAATCTGCTTCCTTAATACGGAGGTCTGCTACTTCACCATCCAAGTCTGGTTCCTCAATACCCAAGTGTGCTTTGTCACCCACCAAATCCGGTTTGTCAACACCCAAGTATGCTTCTTCACCACGCAAGTCTGCTTCTTTGCCCAGGTCACCTTCCTCATCACCTAAAGATGCTTCCAGAGGACCAGGTGAAGGTACTCCAACTAAGCACGTAGCTGGAGCTGACAGCCAGGGATTACCGGGTAACTCTATTTCTTTTCATGAAACCACTCCACCAAAAAGGCGTCCTGGGCGTCCAAAGAAACTGGGACCACAGCTGGAGCAAAAAGCAAAAAGACCGATTGGCCGACCGCGTAAGCAGAAGACCTTGGATTCCGAAACGGAGGTAAAAACGGTAAACGGTAAATGTCAGTTGGCACCTAATATTGAGAATACAACTAAAAACCTTAAGATAACAGTCATGTATGGCCGTTCGAGGAGGAACAAACGATTGGTGTCGGAGGGCTTTGACCAGCTGCAGACAGAATTTAATGACGCTTGGCAAGCCGTAAGTCTATTGCACAACTCTAAGACCAGCTCAGGTAGTATTAAAACAGCCTCAGAGGAGTTGGATTTTGTCAGACCAGCGAAAAGGTCTGCTCCTCAGTCTGGCAGTAACATCAAATGTCAAAAGCAGGATGATTCTGTTCGCTCAAGGAAACCTGGTAGACCTGCAAAAGTTAAAATCTCTGGAATCTCAGTCACAGTGACTACAGTGTCACCTCGTCAACGTAAAATTCAAATCAACAAAGAGAATCTGCAGTCTCCTGAAATGCTGGCTCCCAAGAAAATACTTCTACAAGAATTCATATCTGCCAAAGAGCCCAGGACAATCAGTCATCAGTTAATGAGGAAAAGGGGTCAAAAAGAAGAAGGGAAAGAAACAGAGGATTGTAGTAAAGATGATGCGCCCAATCAGTCTGTAGTACGACACTCCAAGAGAGTGAGAAAGCCATCAATCCACTTTTTGCATGCTGTTGCCACCTCTACATCATACAGCCGCAGCAATGCGCTGGTACGACGCTCTAAACAACTTCTTTTAAACAAGGCAAACAGTGAAAGGAGACAGGAGGAGCAGCAAAGTAGTGTAGAAACTTCAGGTGAGAAGAGAAAGTCATGTGGATCACAGAAGAAGGGTGTTTCTCTAGACGTAAGCAAATTGGCAGGGGTATCTGTAGATTCGATCTTTACATCTAAAGAGACATTAAGGTGGTGGGCAGCATCAGCTGAGGAAAAGACGATGAACCAGGAGCTCGCCAGACGAATAAGAGTCATCTCTGACACTTGGGTCTCAAACCCTGTGGACAACCAAGAAAAAGAATTGGCCTTCAATTCTAAACTAGGCACTAAAGACAGCAGTTTATTTACCAAGAATTCGAAGCATTCCTCTGTGGTCCGAACACTGTTTGACTGTTCGCCCAACAAACCAAGGTCCTGTAGTATGCAGCAGATCTGCTCCTGGTTTATGGAGACCACTGAGACACAATCTTTGGCTATTGTCAAGAAGGCAAGCTCTCGTAATCGTTACGAACTTATGCACTTCCCTCGTTCTGCTAATGCAAAAAGTGTTTGCCACAGTCCTCAGGCAGAGCGACTCCGCAAACACATCAAGAAGTTTGCCAAAATGGTGCCAAAAAGCCCTTTACAGCATCAGAAGGCTCAGAGACGGCTGAGGAAGATAAACAAAGCAGCTCTGTCAACACACAGACGACAACTTTTTACTTCAAGCACTGCAAGCAAGCCTACTCGCCAAGTCCAGCCAATGAAAGGCAAAGCATTTAGTAGATATCAAGCCACTCTGGTTAGAGCAAGGACACGTTTTCTAACCCGGAAAGAAAGGGATAGGTGGCAAAATGGGGCTAGGGACAGGAAAAACATAAAAGAAGTATCATGTTGTACAAATGAACGTATAGTAACTAGACTACAATCTAAACGTAAAGCATTATGCACATCCGCAAACGATCGGCACTCTTTTGGTTTGGAAAACAATTCTGCCACCTCTTCGGTTAGCCAAACTCGGGAACTCGTGGATGTACACAAAGAGCAGAACCTCTGCTCCAAAGCCTGGGGTCCTGAAACACTGAAAGAATGCCGGGTGTTTCTGAGGAAGATCAACTCTCCAGATAGCGAATCAGCTGAGGAAGAGTGGGACTCTTGTACTGTGACACTGGAAGGGTCACCTTCTGCATACCTCTTTGCAGGAAGGGACAGGCAACTGGTAGGATTTGTTAAAGCTGTGAAAACTGAAAGAAAAAGCATTAATCGGAGGACTGCCTCGAATGAGCTGGCAGATTCTGCACCAAAATCAATCCAGGAGCAGGAAGCAAAGCCAGCAGGGAGACAGAAAAGAAAATTCAAAAGTCCCGGGGTTGTGTCTACTGAACCACCACAACCACCACCAGCGAAAATCCTGAGACAATCGCGAATGAGGGGCCTGACCGGGCCGAGATGGTGTGACTTTGTCTTTGGTAACTACTTTGCTTTCTTTAATTTCAATTGAAGACATTGACTTTGCCCATGCAAAAGTTACAGATGATAAACTTTTGTTCTTTTGTCTTTTTCTGACAGAAAGCTAACTGAAGCACGAGGCCTCCTCTTCCTGGGAAAGGGACTGTGGTTTAACGTGGTGCCTTTGGACTTTGTGCTGACCACGTAGACTGGCCATCTCACTATGGTTCAGTCTCACAATCAGCAGTTATGTAGCAGTCTAACTTAAAAGCTTGATGTTGCACTATTTTTATCCATGGATATGTATGTACATTTTGTCATCTTGCCTTTGTCTTTCTGAAGGTGTATAGTAGATCAATATAATAATTACATCAGAGTTTTAATGGGAAGAGTGCTTATACCGTGAACCCTGTCAGAGTGGTCATAGAGGAATGAAAGCTTGACTGCCATCTCCGTAAAAATGTACTTTTACTGATACGAAGACCAACTCCTCTTCTCGGAAATGACCCCTTACTGTAAATCTTAACCTGACATTTATCCTAATTTTTACTACTTTAAACCACAATGCCAGCTCTAAAACTCCCACTTATTTTATTTATAGTGACTCTTACTTTGGCACTGTTTTAAATGTTTAATTTCTAATTTAATATTTGCTTTTGTATTTTAGGTTTGCTTAAAGTATATTGGAATTTGATTTGAAACTTTCTCTTAATCCGAGCCTTTTGTTTTCTGTACTGCTGTTGCAAACGAGTAGCCAAAACAGGCTTTTGATGAAGGAATCTCAGTTCATTTAACACCCAATCTTAACTCTGTAAAAAGGCCACAGGTGTAAGAGTGTCTTGAAATACAGTAATTGGCCATCAGCCTGTACTAAAACCAAATATTTGCTGTCAACAGCTTTTTTCAGTTGTCAATTCCCCACAAAATGCAGCGGTGTCTGTGAAATGACAAAGAAAATGGCATTATGCAGTTGTAGAACGTAGCTTCTGATTAATTTCTTGGTTTGTGGGATCTGTCTTGTTTTTATTCAGTTATCTTTCTGTGAGCGTATTGTTTTCACCCAAAGCATATACTGTATGTTGCTGTCAAATCGACTTCTTGCACTATTCAGCCCCTTTCAGGCGTGACTGGCTTTTCACTCCGTTAAAGCGCCGGCATCCTGTCAGTCAGACGTAGGGCGCTTTTACATTAATGTTTCTTGCGATTTACTCTTTATTTAATCTGTGAATTTTGTTTGAGCTTGTTGTTCACCAATTTTTAGCCAGTGACCCCATTGTGGACTATCCTCCCAACTCTTAGACTAGAATTTTTACATTTTATTCAATATGATGTGAAACTGATGACTGAGACCATTAAATCATCTGAAAAATGGAACCGTAAAGCAACTGTGGGCTGTTGTCTCATAGATTTAGGCACTAGAAAAAGGTTGGCAACCACTGGTTACTAGGGGAAAAATGAGTGTTCCCTGACCAGTTTGTTTGACTGTTAATTTCTGCTGTTGTCACTATGAACAGGGTATTTTTCTTAAGCATGTCTGCATTGACATATAAGCAGCTGCAGACACCACTGACGAGTAGCCTTTGCTTAAATTTTCTGTTGCTGGTAAACTGTAGCATGTCAGCGGGCGAGTCTGTGCCATCACTGCAAATTGGCAGGCATGCAGATGTCCACACGAAGCCTTGCACACACCATCTGCTGATGCAATTTACATCATTCAGACTCGCTGACGTGGGAAGTGGAACGCACCCATTTCTGCCTATATCCTGCTGAGAGAGCTGTACCCTGCATCTCCTGCACAGGCTCAGAGAGATGTTTGCTCTGTTCTAGGAATGTCAAAAATGCATCAGAGAGGAGTGTTTTGTGTTCAAAACGGAGTTGGTGAGATAAAATCTCATTGTGTACCTGGTATTTCAGTTCAGGTCTGCACGATACGGTCGTTGTACTAATCTCGCAAGTTCCTTTTAGGTTGTAATCCAACTCGTGTGGTGTAGAAGTCGATACGCTAATGTTGCAAGTTCAGCATTAGTAAAAGTTTTACCATCACGGCTTTTACAGAAGAGTATGCAGGGTCTTCCTTCGCACATTAAACCTATGTGTTGCATTGCCGTCAGATTAAAGGAAAAGCGTGCACGTCTGAAAGGGGCTCTATATTTGAGATTAATCCCACTACACAGATTCCTCTTCCCATATTTTGCACATCCCATCTCCCACTACCACCCCCCCTACTGTAAAACTAGAATCTGTTTGGTGCAATACAAATCCAGATGATTTATCAGTATGTAGTAATTATTTTATTGCTGACAGACGAATGGATGTACATGAGTACCAGTGGCCTGGGATGTTACTTCAGTTGTTTCCATAGCCATGTAATGTGATCTTAAAGGATTCTGCTAAACAAACTATGTTTGCCCACCTGCTTTGGTCTCATCAGAGAAACAAAAATATAAGAAATCTTTTTTCTTTTTTTTTTAAATCATAATAGCATTATTTACTGTTTAAATGTTGAGTTGTCGCCATTTCCCTGGATTTTCTGTTATTTTCCTAAGTTGCAGCAAGAGGCGCTTACTTCACAGGAGCTCAGCTAGGACTCGTCCTGAGAGTTGCTGGAGAAACACTAATCTTGGATCAATGTCATTGTTTTTACTGCCATCTGTTCAGAGACGGACAGATCCAAAATGTCCAGCTGTAGGTCAAAAACTTCACCCTGTAGTGGGTGTTGTGCCCGACTACCGTTGTTATGTATGTCACTATGGTTGCCATTTCAACACGAGGGAGGTGGGGAGTCTGTCATGTGATAAATAACCATCAGCCCTTTGTTTGTTGAAGAACCTGGTGCTATACATCTGTTGTATATTTTCTTCAACATGTGTTTTTATACTGTCCAATACAGATGCAACAAACAGGTGTCTGTGACTGGAACAATAAAGAGTCTTTTGAGATAACCAGAGAGAGGTGTGAGTTATTTATTCATTTGTTGTTTTGGAGCCTGCATGTTCTCCCTGTCTTGCATAAGCATTGTCCCACAGGCGTGCAGGGCTGGTTAATTAATGACTCTAAATCTGCCACAAGTGACCTATTCAGAGTGTACGCTGTCTCTCACCGGATGTCAGCTGGGATTGACTCCAGCCCCTACAAACTTGAGCAGATAAATGGTTGTGTAACTTACACAAATAGGAAGCAAAGCGTCTCATCTAAGTGTGAACCAGGGTCACTTCTATAGTAAACATATATTTTTCGACCAGTAGTGTGGTTCCCCTTGCAATAACTATAAACACTGTACAGGGTGTCTATATGTATTAAAAGTAAATAGAAGACAAAGTGCCACAACTATATACCACACATTTAACATGCTCACTGTATGGAAGGCCTTGAGTGCCAAGTTGATTTAATACATCATTAATTAAATTTGTTAAAAATGTTTAAATATAAATAATTGTCATGTCATTTAAAACAATTATTTAATTTTGTATTTATTTTGACACTCGTGGCCCACCATAAAACACAAACCAGAGGAAGAATAATTCAATAAAAAATAAATGCCATCAGTTTGTTGTGATGAAATCCAACATTTCTTTTCCTCAGTTTAAGAATAAATTAACAAACTGTTCTAAATACCTACTATGTGTGTACTATACAGTGAGGGAAAGTGAAATGAACACCCATGATGCACATGAACATAAATTTTAAATAAAAATGCAAGATTAATCCACATTATGGATTATGGCACACAGCCCAAAAGTAAGGCATACTTACCAGACAATTACCATGAAATACTTAAAATTACTTACACGATACTTACAGTATAACTATTTCTGTTTACTGTAAAAACCTGACTTGTTACGCTTCCTTTAAGAATTTATAGAAAAATGATTTAACTTCAAACAAAATTAAAATGCCTGTTTCCCTTTTTATTGCATAAGATTTCAATTATTCATAGATAGTCCGATCTCCCTGAATTCCTCACATTCATGGCGATCATCTTGGTTTAATTATGTACTGGTAGAGAGAGAACTGGTAAGGGAATCCCAACCAGTTTAGACAAAGTAAATCTAGAAAGGTCACATGGTTATTCAGGGCATTAAAACATGAACACAAAAGAAACATTTTCTCTTTGCTTCGTGTGTGAAATGGTGATTTGTTTTGTTTTTTCCTGATAAAGATATCAGGTTATGTTTGTACTGAATTTAAAAAAAAAATGAGAACAAGCTTTGTTAACTTTAATAAATTTATTTAAACAATACAAATGTAACTTAAGGGTAACTATGACTCATTTCCAGAGCACTGAGACGATACAGAAAGGTAAATGTCTTTATTCAGGACACATTGGCCTCCTGGTTGATGAGGGGGTTGAGGTCCAGCTTCGTCTTCTCCAGAGCTGCAGTCTTGGCCCTCCGTGACGGACGCACCATGGGGACCGACTCTGGGACATTTTCTCCATCGCTGTAGCCAAAGAGAGACGAGGAAAAGAGTAAATGCACTTGTTATATATATGTAACTGAATGGGTTTGTTTTCTATTGTGCTAAAATCAGCAAACTCACCTCTCCTCTGACGACTCTGCCCTCCTGCTCGGCTTTCTGCCACCTTTGGCTGTGCACGCTTTCCTCTGACCTGTGAAAACAAAGACTCGGGTTACCTCCCAGTGCTGAGTCAACTTCTTGCCTCGGGCAGAAGAGAAGGAGCTCTAAAAATATAGTGGCACTGAATGACTGCGGTTTTAGACAAGCATAAAAAACCCTGCATTACCTCTTTTGGCTCTCTTGGCAGATTTTGATGGATCATCTGTCGCAGCCTCTGTGGAAACAGCAAACAGAGAACTCATTTTTCTGCATTTCCGCCCTCAGCCTGCATTTTTATCTAAACAAACACCGAACGGGATGGAGCGAGGGATTTATAATCTATTTAGCAACATGCTGGTAATGAGATGTAATTCTTTTGCAGGAGCATTTGTCACAAATGAGCATTTTAAATCTATTTAGACACACACTCAGAGGGTAACATATGTTGGAGCTCCATAGGATATCAGGTGGTCATTCCTATTTAAAGTCTGTGTTTGCATACATACCATCTGCATTGACATCCAGGGGTTGTAACGCAGTGGCGCTGAGGAGCTCAGCCTGTTCTTTTGAGTCCGCCAGCTGATAAATCATCTTCTCCAGAGCACGGAGACAGACACGATCCTTCACCACCTGAAGGAAAGGAGGAGGGAAAGGGGTGAATTCAAACAATGGGCCTTTTAACAGGCAGATATGCAGGTACAGGTATGTGCTCCACACTACATGAGCTCAGTTTGATGGACTGATGTGAAGGTTTTTACATAAATCCCGATGCCATTCACACATGTGACACTTTCACCACTAGGGGCAAGCATGTTGAGGTGTTTATGGTCTTATGGTGCTATTTTCTTCTCGTCCTTTTAACTATTCCTCAAGAAACTTTACAATCGTGTCCTGGCAAATGGTAAAGACGTTGATGTTTAAATACAGATTAAACTGACTCAATTCACCATCTTATGGTACAAACTGGTATTACATTATAAAGCAGCTCGGTTTAGCTGATCTCTCTTCAACTCAACAGAAACGCATTTTATTCATTAAGTCAGAGCTGCTGTTTTCTCCCTTTTTATACTAATGAGCGGTGTAGTTAATTCTGGAAAGTTTTAAACCATTTTAAAAAACATAACATGGACCTGTGATGTCGTTCATGTGTCCCATTACAGTGGCTAATGTTATGCTCACGATCAAAAGTGTCAAAGGAATCACACCGCTTTAAATTCTTCATTTGAGACTATTGTGCTCACAGTCTGACTCTCACTGAGAGCACAACAGCTCCACACACTTGCTGTTTAAACCTTCTGTTTGCAAGGAACGACCCATCAGCAGAAGTTGGCTTAAAGGAAGAAGAGCTAAAAGAGCTTCCTTGCACAAAGCATTAGTACAAGGTAAATAAGGATTGTTTTGAACTGTGAATCAGTCCCAGAATATAAAATATGGAGCTTGAAATGAACAAAACATGCTTTTTTAAACACTGCTTTTTAAATTGTTATTTGCACAGCTTTAGCTGTAATTTGTGATTAGTTCTCACTTATCTTTGCGGCTCTCTTTTTGAGTGGAGTAACTAATGAATTGTTGCCCCTATTTAAAGTTGGCTGGGAAAAAGGTTTCGCAATCTCTGAGCATCTATAGGTCCCTCCTTCTTTGTGGTTTTCCTTTTCTTTGTGACAGAAGTTTTAGCAGTCTGCTGGCAGTACCTTAGTTTCATTTTTTTATTTATACAACCTCATTCATTAAGGGCTGTCCTCCAGCCCATTGTGTGGCTCCCTCAGCCTCCTTCCACCTTTTATTTCTTTTGTGCAGGCCTCCAGGCCTTCATTTCTTGTTGATATGGCAAGCTTGTTGCCAACATTACGTTGACTAAGTTACAGTGTGGTACGATGGCAGGAGACTCACCTGTACAAGCTGCTGCAGCAGCGTCTGCAGGTCCTCCCTGACAGTCTCGTCTCTGCTGAGCTCCAGGTTGCTCAGAGTCTTTGCATAGAGGCGCACCTCGGGGGCTGTGGGGTCCTTCAGCACCTCGCCACAGATACGCACAGCCATGTAGTCATGGACACACACCTCCTGAGAAATACACAGGTATACAAACACAATCATTCAGAGATTATTATTAGACTAAAAACCTTTTTTGAATTCGGGTGAAATTTTCTAACACATGAGAGGCATTTTGGTTTTTCCAAATATCCTGAAATAAAGAAACAAAATTTAAAGATTTTTGTCTGATAAGATAACAGACTAATTTCTCTTTTTTCTACATGCAGTTCTTGCTCACTGTCGCCCTCCAATGGTCAAAACCCCTGCCAATGAACTAACTGGCTCTTCAGTGATCTTGCTGAGTTCTCATAAGTTTCTCACCTCCGTGTTAGTTGAAGGTTTAATGAGCGCTCTCGAGCGAGTGAGCTCAACAAAAAGCTCGACCACGTTGTTGATGTCCACCTCAGCGAGCGGAGACGTCGCCGGAGCGTTCATCAGAGTCCGAATGGTCGGCAGAAAACTCTCCTCCACGACTTCCTGGTGAGCCCTGACGCATAAAAACACCGTTTTGATGATCAGTTGGGGGAGTTTTCATGCCAAATAGAAGTGACCACATCACTAGCGTGCACATTAGTGACCTGCTCTCACGGGCGTAGAGCTGGAAGAAGACGCCGAGGCAGTGTCGCAGGTGTATGTCGCCCTCTGTGACGGGATTGTACCACAACAGCACCAGACGGGACAGCATCTTGGCGCTGGAGATGCGGCCCGTATACATGAGTTTGGCCAGGCCCTCCGCCGTCTCTGTTCGCAGGTCGGACACCTGAGGGATGTTTCACACACACACATGTATCAAACATCTTTAAACACCCACATGCATGATGTAGTTTATAGAGTAAAATATCTCTGCCTCACCTCACTGTCCAGGAACTCTGACAGCATCACAAGGATACTCTGTGCAGTGTCCTCTGGTACATCCGCCTTCTCCTCGGTTGCCACCGCCATGTCGTCGTCCTGCTTCTCTGGTGAGGATTGGGAGGGCGGAGCTGTCTCAGTGGCAGCTGTTTCAGAGAGAAGCTGGAAACCAAACAGCAGCAGCAGGTCGATGATGTCCCGCAGAGCACTGATACGGATCTTTACCTCATCCAGCTGAGCTATCTGAAAACACGCAGACACACACAGAGCAGTTTGAATCACGAAAGCCTGAAAGTCGTGTTTTTCGACAGTGAACAAAAATGACTAGAATCACCCCCACACCCCCTCCAACCTACATTTATTTTGTAATAAGCTACAGTTACAAAATAACTAAGGATTAGTTTGAGCACAGCTCTTAAGGTAAGGGTGTCATGTTTAGTTTATTACATGTTTTAAAAAAAATATATATGATTAGCATTTATTTTATTTGCAAAAAGACTGACAGTAACTGAATTATTAATATAATAAATTATCATTTAATCCAATCACAAGGACAGCAGCAATTTAAGGCTCAACTTTGTGTTCATCGTGTAGCATCCTTACACATGTAAACAAAGTGCTTCGGGTATCTGAAACACATCTGCAAAAATGTACCTGTAGCAGTAGGACCATGTGGGTTTTGGCGAGCTCCTTGCTGTGCAGAGCACATGTTCCTAAACACACCACAGCCATGTTGCGGACAGCAGGGTGAGCGCTTGCTATGCTGGGCAGGATCTGACGGAGGTGCAGGAAAAACAGTGAAATCAATCAATAATGTTAACACTTAACCATTGTTAATAAACTGTGTATTGTTATTAATAGATAACAGACGTTATTATTTATTCTCATTTACGATCATTGTGGCTTATATCTCGTATTATGTAACATAACTAATACGAAACAACCAACAACTATTTTTATTTTGCAGCATTTACAAGGTCTTTGTTACTAACTACTAGATGCGTTTGTCGTTTTGTAATAAAGGTTCATTACTGATGAATGGCTGTGAAATACTGCTCGATCATCAGGATTCACACAATAATCTGCACACGCGTGTCACACGTTACATGTACGATGTTTGGGTTCTATTTCTATTTATTTAAAAGGGACAGTGCAGTTAACATAGTTCAAGTACAAAACATGAAACTGATGTAACGCACATAAGTTTGTAGCTATTGCTAATTTTCAACAATAGTCCCTTGTTGGGCTTACAATCAAATTAGGTGCATTTTACAATAAAACATACCTTTCCATGGTACTGTCCTTGTCCAACTGGTCCATGGACAGTACCAGCGGGGGCTGGTTTTTATCGACTGAACCACCGACAGCTCAGCATCACTAACAAAGTAAGCTCCGGTGGAGTTCATGAGAAACAAGTGAGTGAAACAGCATGAGCTGAATCAAACCACTTTAACCTCTGTTAACCCTCTTTAGAACAAATACTGCAGATGCTCATCATCATGTCATCCATAACACTGGTGTACATTTTTACGTGATACGAAAATGTCATATTGTCACTACTATGGGCATGTCTGCATGCAACAAGCATTTGTAAAACAGAAGAAATAACACTGAATTCTTTTGTACAGTCACATTTAGAAAAGAAAAAATATTTAATTCATTTGGTCAAAAACTTCCATCTGCCCCGAGTATCAAATACAGGATTATTTATTTGTTGTTTGGTGACAGCTCACTGTACTGTTTTTTTTTTTTTTTTAAATCACTTCAGCTTTTAGACTTTGTGGTCTTGAGTTTTATCAGCAGCAAAAACACAGTCTGTTAATTTTCGTGTGAAGTCCGTTGATACTTCTTTTTATTATGTGATAAATATTATGGAAAATGAAAGTGCTTGGTCAGTCTGTATTCACATAATGGCCACCTGCCTAATACTATGCTCGTCCCCGTGTTGCTGTCCAAACAGCAATAACCTGCGATGATCACTGTATTTGGAACAAGCATCAACTTTTTCAGCAATTTGAGCTACAGTAGGTGGGCCGGTGGATCAGCCTTCACTCCAGACATGCATCAATGAGCCTTGGTTGCCCATGACCCTGTTGCTTCCTTTATACTGGCCACTGCAGACCGGGAACGCCCCACAAGAGCTGCAGTTTTGTAGATGCCCTGTCCCAGTCGTATGGCCATCAAAATTTGGCCTTCGTCTGACACACTTGCCCATTTTTCCTGCTTCTAACACATCGACTTTGAGGACAAACTGTTCACTCGCTCCCTAGCATATCCCACCCACTAACAGGTGCCATGATGAAGAGATAATCAGTGTTACTCACTTCATCCATCAGTGGTCATATTGTTCGCCTGATCTGTGGATTTAGTGTCCCTTGTTTGGAGCGATATTAAATCTTTTTCTGATCACTTGCAGTTCTGAAATGTCTCCAGGCTGTTTTGTACAAACAGGATGTTTAAGTTACATGTCATGTAATCCATTCTTCTTCTATCTGTGCGGTGCATCCTGTGCCACATCCTGTGATAGCTGACGTTTGTTTTGCCTTCCCGCCCGCCAGTCATGAAGTTCTTTTCCCCCCCTAACTTATCTTGGTCTCCCAGATCTTTTTCTGGCGCCCACAGTTCCCCCTAATTGCTTTTTCTGCGTCACATTTTTAACGGTTGAAATTTCAATCTGTAACTACTGTGGTATCTCTTTATAGTCCGCCTCTGCTTTGCAGCTATCAGTTTGCTTCATTCAGACAATTTATACTTGGTGGGTGTTGAAACAAAGTTTGAAGACTTCGAGAATCTGTCAGCTCTGAACCATCATCAGCTGGTTATGTGCATCGAAGTCTTTGGGAAAACCACTGTCTGGCTCCTTTCATCTGTGACCTCGATAAACTTGCATACACAGCTCATGCTCCTGTCCTAAAGAAGGGATACTTTTAAATGCTTGTTTTTGCCAGGGTGGTGTTGGCTCAACACTAGCATGAAAGAAACAGACAAAGGCTTCAGAAAAAGCAGATGTACAAACTCAGATCTGAAAAGGCGATGCTGCTGCCTTTCCTAGAGATCTGCATCTTTAGTTAAGACACAAACTAAAGTTTTTGTTTTGTTTTTACCAGCGAAGACATTAAGGCGCCAATGGTTGGACCAATCCGAGTCTTGATGTTCATCTGCTTCAGCAGCTCAGCACACATCGTTAGACACCTCAAAAGAGTATCTGGATCATTCTGCAAAGCAAACAAACACATACCATATTCACCAGTCATTATATTAATGCAGACTTATTATTATACATTCTTTATTTTCTGTCATATGGTGATGGATGCTCATATGAACATTGTTTCAAATAATGAGGTCAGTCAGCAAAAAGCTCAGGCTTCTCTAAACCAGGTCTGTCATAGTAATTTCAGCTCGTGTCACATACAGACAGATCTGATCTCAAGTGGGCTGCACTAGTAAAACTATTGCATAATACCCCATGATGTATTAAATCTGGGGCAAATTTAATGAAAAGCCTAAATCTCCACATGTGAAGTCTGTATGACAGTTAATAAATAAAATCGAGGAGGACAAACGTTTTCTTTATGACTCAAAACAGCTTGTTGGGATCTAAAAGTACTGAAATACTGTATTTATTATAAACTTTGTAACGTTATCCAGTGTGATGGACCAGAGCCTTTGAGATCTGATCTGCTGATCATATCTGTTTAACACCCCAGCTCAAAATGCAGACTTAGCAGCATTTTTTTCCTACCCCTGAATTTGTATGTCACTGATGTGGGGTAGCCATCATACAGCTTTGGCCCTGAGCTCACTAACTCCACCCTCTGGAAACTTGGCACCAATAAGTAAAAATATTAGGTTATTATCTCAACTTCATGACTCAAAATGGAGAAAATGGCTAGAATTTTTGAGTTATTTTCTCAGAAGTTTTAGTCATTATTTCAAAATATTGTGATAATATCCAGAAATTTTGATTATGGTGGCATTTCCCCTCCAGTGGCAGAAACAAGCCCCCATACCACCCGTCTGCTTGGGAAATCTTCAGCTTACAAGGGGTAGCAAATCAGAGTAAAGTTGGCATAAACGGGGTTGCCTTGAAGGGAGAGGCACTAAAATGGCTTTTTCACACAGTGAATGCCCAAAGGGTCTGCACCCAGTACACCACGAGTAAGAATTATCTTGAACTGTGAGAATCATCTTAGAGTCCAAGAATAAAATCTGGAGCTGAGCAAAAACCGTAAATTTAAATGCAGAGGTGATGTTTCTGTGTGGTTATATACCTTCTCCGTGCGGACCTCCTTGTCAGCCACGTGGTTGCTTTCTGCAATTTCCTGGAGGATCTGGTTCCTGCGATTTTCCAGATCTGTGATGGAGTCCTTCAGCTCTGCCGCTCGGTTGAACTCCTGGGCGGAGACGCAGTCCTCCAGAGTTTGTTTAGCCTCTAAGATACGCACCTTCACTTCTGCAAGCTGGGAGTGAGGGAGGGGAAGGGGAAAAAAAACAACAACAAAAAAACAGGTCAGACAACAAAAATAAGAGGGGAGGGTCATTCTTCAGCTGAAGCCCGCTCAAGAGAGGACTGTTGAGATGGAAAGCTGCACCTCCGCAAAGAGGAAAAACAACAGCTGATGCTCTGGGAGAGGTCACAACCCTCTGGAGCCTTCTTTGCCTTTACTCAGTGAGGAATAAAAAGATTGGAGAGACCAGGTGCACAGAGTGGACGGAGTAAGCAAACACCTGGGCTAGGATTAACTTTCTCAACAGTCGTTTTGCCTCCAACAGATTCCAGTATTTAGTGAGGAGACTAAGGTGTAGGAGACAGATTAACAGTCACAACTGAGAGTCACTCCCTCAGAACATACGTGTGCATGGAGCTTAAGTAAAGGGGAAAGAAGCAAAGAAGGGCAAGCTAATGAACCAGGATTTACCAGGCCAAGATACCTGGTAGTGTACATGACATTCAGCATTCATCCCGTTTAAATGAGCTTGGCCTTTAATATAAACCACCTGCCAGCTGGATGTAGAGCAGGACAAAGAAACAGAAAGGGAAGGAATGTAAATGGAGCAGAGAAAAAGGCAAAAATTCAACTGATTCAGAATTTAAGGGGAAGAAAAAAAAAGAGAGAGAGAAGAAATTATTAGACAGTAATCTTAGATCTGGTCATTTAATGTCAGTACTATCTTCATGGTATCCTTCAATAGAAAAGTGTTCTTTCTGAATTTTAACTTCTACAAAGTAGAATTGTGCCAAGATGATGTTTACCCATTCTATTCAATCACAGTAGGACAACTGGACGTGTTTACAGAATCGAATTGTTTCTGGGCGTTTTCATTTGGCAGCGCGTCACCCACCTGGACCTGCTGCCGGCGGCTCTCATTCTCATCCACTGGCTGACTGGCCTCCGTGATGGGCTCCCTCACGTCGGAGATGATTTCTGCCACCTGTGCGACACAAAGCCAGCTCATTTAAACATCAATCTGAGGGTCAATGATGCCACAGCTGAGAGGAAGCCTGTAATATTGTCTGACACGTCGAACAAAAAGACCCCGGTGTGTGTCCATCTGGAACCACTGATAAATAATTACAGCTTTTATAATTTCATTTCTGACTAATTGGTCTGTCAGCTGAATTCATAAAGGGCAGTGACATTTATATTTCCCCTCGTGTGTAAAAAGGGATTTAGATAACAAGACAACTGACTATACAGTGATAGAAGTTCAGATTTAAGCTTAACTTACAGTTTGGATGCGTCTGTGGTCATCTGGGATGAGGTTGAGGAGCTTCTCAGTGAGGAGGAAGACCAGAGAGGAGGGAGTCTGAGGAAGAGCCAACATATCCTGCAGGACAGCCAGCACACGCTTCCTACGAACACGCACAGCTCAGCATAAACAAACCCCCTTCAACAAGCTGGTTAACAGTCAAAATGAATAAACACACTTCAAAAGACTAAAATCATTGATCTCCTACCAAATTAAATTAAGTCTTATATAAAATAAGAGCAGTCTCAGAGTCGCAAGCCTGAAAACTACTAACATTCACATTCGACTCCACAGGTTTATCACTTCCAAGTTGGATGAAACCCAAAAATTAAATTTCATGCAAATCTGACCAAAACCTCCCGTGCTATCCAGATAAACAGCAGGCTAACAAATCAAACCAATATTTAATCTGATATTTAACCAACCAGTCAGCTCACCGTCGAACCCCTCATGTCAACTTATCTGGGTCTGAAATTGTTAATCAATTTATCAATTAGCTGACTGTCAGAAAATAATCTTCACTTGGAGTCATTTCTCAAACAAAGAAACAAAAATACTTTCTTGTACGATTTTTGCCAATGTGAAGATCTCATACACTCGTTTCTTATTTCTGGCCTGCTGTTTGGGTAGGAAACATCAGGAGGAAGCTCTAAAAGACTTTTTATGCCATTTTTGTCCTTTTTTTTTTAATTAAGGACACACTGATTAATCAAATAGTAGACTGTTTGCATCATCCTCCAAAAACATCCTTCCTCTTTCACTGCTGATTGTGAAAATCAATCAGTAGTCAAATGCGTTTTGCATCCCATTCACATTCCTCAACTTTGTGCTCATCTTACCTGCCACCCTCCTCGTTGGTGTCCAGACAACCGATGAGATGAATGAGCTGTTGCGAGATAAACTCTTTGGTCATGACGAGCTCCAATTGGTTAAAGTCGGCCCTCTGCTCCTCGGACAGCACAGGCACAGCCTTCAGATATCTACAACAGTCAGTGTCAGACAACAGAAGCTCTCAGAGCCCATTCATTTACGATAATTCAGCTACTCTGACAGCATAAACAAAATTAAGGCTTCTCCCAAATGTCACACAGCAGAGTCAGTTATCAGTCATCGACGGAGTGATTTTTACCAACCAGCTACTTGTCACCTCTCTCAAATTAATAAACCCATTTTGTGAGCAGACAAATGTTAGATTTGCCAATTAGTTAAATCGCATTGATTTGCAGAGCATTTCACACATCAGTATCTCACACACTCTCACAAACACTAGACTGGTGATAAAACAGCTCTGTCAGTGCACAGCAAGGGTAGCAGATGAGCTGTCAGTCTGCTTGAGTATGGCAAAAATCAGCTATGATCATTTGGATCACTACTGAGATCATGATTACAGTTTGGAAAAAAATAGGGCCAATTTAAAAGCATCCCTTTTAAAAAGTGGACTTCCTTGGACAAAAAAAGAAGAAAAAAAAAGAAAGAAAGAAACATCTCTGGCTTACAAAGCTTGGTAAAGAGTTGGGGGCATAAAGTACCACAATACCAATTTAGGCAACAAAACAAAACAACATCATTACCAAAATAAATGCAGTGCAATAATCGTCTTGTTTTCATATTTGCTGAGAACCACAATTGTTACTAAAAAAAGATAAAAGTCCCCAGGATTATGAAAAGAAACCTGCTGCTGCAAATGAGATAACTTATCTGTATAATTAACTTGTTAATATACAAAGGACACAGAAAAAAATCAATTTAACAAGGACTGCAAAGATAATGGTACCCATCAAAAGCAAATGACATTATTTAAAAAATAAATATGAAGGTGGACATGTTGTGCTTTTCTTATTGTTCCATTGGTGCATGTTCAAATTAAACATGACAAAATCTGTATCTGTAAGTAAAACTATATTTTATAAATGGCCAGGTTAAGTTTAACAAAAGCAGTCAGTTAGCCACGCTGTTGCCGCAGTTATATAAGCTTTGAGTTGGCCACACAATTACATACAGAAGGAGCTCCTCTGAGAACACCGGACCTGCCTTCAGATACCTAGAGTTACAACACAATCTTTATGGCAACTGTACATTTTTCAAATAAAACATCACAAAGTAACTTAAAGCACATTGAGCGCACAATAAAATATTCCATAAATTCCAACAATATGAAAAGTTATTTGGTCCAGAATTTACACAGCACAGCATTAAGCAAGAAAATCACAATTTATAATCCAATAACAGTGGCTCTTCTTACCCACAGAGGTAGTCGGCATAAGTGGCTGCATCTGGCAAGACTTGCTCCAGCATTTCATCACCATCATCTCCCTTACCCCTGATGAACTCACACAGAGCTCTCCAGTAAAGCACATTTTCACAGGTCAGACAGTCCTTTGGGATCACCCTCCTGTTAAAAACACACACATCATGATCTCTGACTTCAAACATTTTATTTATTATTTGTTAGACAGAGGGGGGAGTGAGAGTACCTGTTATCGAGCTCTACTCGGTTCTGCAGCAGCTCTTCAATTGGGATGTTTTTGAAGATGGCTTTCAGGGTCTCCAGAGCCGTTTCGGCGCAGTTTTCCACATCCAGCCTATGGAGCAATTCAATGATGTTCCCGTCCAGGCGAAGCAGCCAGGCCGGTAACAAACGAGAACAAACCACCTCCCTTACCGCTTCTGAAAAGCACACAGGCTATCAGACACATATACAGCGGCACTTTTTGTAAACCGTTTCTAATAAACGACAGATATTTCTGACAGTTTTTCCTCTACATAAACACAAATACTAGCGGTGCCCAGTGGTACCCCTCAGCTTACTAGCAGATACACCTGTGTATCAATTTGAAACTCTTACGTCACTTTCTTCTCAAGTTATTGCATTTACAAGACTTTCAGAAAACTTGACCTCTGACCTTGAGGTCAAAATCACTGAGATTTAAACTTGTCCGTGATTTTTAGTACATTCACTTATGTTATCAATTTCAAAATCCAAGGAGACTTCCTTCTCGAGTTTTTTGTCTTCACAAGATTTTCAGAAAACTTGACCTCCTAAGCTTGAGTCACTGAGATTCAGATCCTGAGATTGATACACCTCTGATATCAATTTGAAAGGTCTACGTCCCTTCGTTCTCGAGTTATCGAATTCACAATCTTGGATGTCAAAGTTCAATACCCCACCAGCCTTTTAAAGCAGAGGGGTAAAAATGGCTCAACTTCTCTAATGTGAAACTTTTTCATTTCATATTTGGTAAAGAAATCTCTTTAATTTTTAGATCACTCATCATTCCAAAGAGTTTTTTGCTATATAAGCAAACCTTTTTGACAATGAAGAAAAATAAAAGAAATGAATAAAATAACTGGTGCATTACTTAGAAATTAAAACAATAAGCAGCAGCTATTATTAAGGTTTTGCGTTACTTTAAGTGCAAATTTTGAAGTGAAAAATGCGTCTGTATAAAAGTACCATTATCTAACCACAAAAATCTGTATTACCTGAGGTGTCATGGAGGCCCTGCTGCAGTAGGCTTACTCTCTGTGCAATGCTAAGGGCTTTGATGTGAACTTTGTCAGCCAGAACCTTAAACACAGAGGGAAGTTTTAATGAAAATCTCAGTAATCAACCAGTGGATACACACTTTTACATTCATACCTACCTGGTACGCCAACTTGCGGACATTTTCTTTGATGTCTCGAGTACGTTTGAGGACTTTGGAGAGGGTCCGAGGGGACATTGCAATACAGGACAGAACGGCACGTCGTACCTCAGCATTAGTATCGTTTTCCAGAATCAACATATACGCTGGAAAGAGAAGAAAATAATTCCGCATTAGAGTGACAATAACAAAGATAGACAAAAAAATACATGTGACAATAATTACTTTCTAAGAATTGAAATTAAAGAGAAGATTGAGAATTTAAGACCATGTAGTAGACAACATCATGGCTTCGGATGTTCTAACACAAGGAGAATTTGGGGGTTTCAACACATAATTATAGATAATAAGTCACAGATTTCAGCATTTAATATTAAGAAAAAAAACAAACCATTGATGGTTGGACAGTCTGGATCTGTTGGCTGCTGAAGACGGGTCATGGCCAAAGCAGCCTGAATCCTCACATTGGGGAATTTGTCAGTGACACGGACCAGCATGGCTTGGTGGATGTGATCAAACAGATCGTCGTCAATCTGTGCATTCTCAGCCATACTGCCCAGCAACTTGTTGATCAGCTGACATGCTCTGAAACGCACTGCATGACTATTGGCTTTGTGGGACTGAGAAGAAAGGAAGGCAGAAAATTAACTGAGAAGGTCATTAGAATAAGAGCGAAAGGAACAAAACATGGATTAGGAGGGAAAAGGCAGAGATACAAGAGTAATTGTGAACATAGACTGGATCAGGATAAGTCATATGCGAAGGCACAAAATAAGATTGCGAGGCAATATAGACATGAATCACATCAAACCCTTTGTGTTCAAAAAGTCAGAGCAAAATCAGAGCTGTATGAGTTTTAATTTTTGTAGTTAACAGATTTGTAAAAAAGATTAAAATAAGAAAAGAAAAAAGGAATAGGGCAAAAAATTTGCTGGTCACTTTACTAACCACACATAAAACAGTGTTCACAGGCAGAAACTAGCATTATAATGTTCATACCTCCAACAGAAAGTTGAAGATGAAACTCAAAAATGGATGATCATCCTCAGCATCATCATCATCATCTTCTTCTTCTTGCTGCTGGTCCCCCTCCTCGTTTGTTTTAGGCGCAGACTGGAAACTTGTAGCAAACCTCGCAACAAACTCAATGACGTTTTCAACCGCAGGTTCACGCTTGTAGACAATCATTGCATACTTCAGGTAGTGCACAAACTCCTCGTGGAACAGCGATTTATCCTCAAGCTGAGGGAGGAAACAGAGGAAAGAAGGGTCCATGCTTATTAGATAAATAATAAGAACCCAGGTTATCTGAAAGACTTATTTAACCATCCAGACATCTCAGTTAATCTGGGATCAGTTTGTTTTCTATCCAACAGTTTAAAACAAACAGAATCCAAGCACTTCAAACTTCCAGAAACTTAAGCATGGAGGAAAGATGAAGCTGCTAGACAGGAGAAAAAGAGGAAGACTACAGAGGAGATTCATGCATACATAGAGTAGACGTGACAGAGGCGAATGAAAACCTATGTGAAAGCTTTAATTTCACTTTGCTGTATTTCTTCTATATCTAAGACGAGAGCGCATTTATACATTCTGGTATAAACTGAGCTATTTTACCATATACAAGATACGACAATGCACTCATTAATCCAGGACAATGTGAAAGACATTTAGGAAGAGACTGATAACAAAAAATAATCTCGTACCTTGTTGTAGCGGCTCTTGAGGCTCGCCACCAACTTTGCCTTGTTATTGTGGCCCTTCTGAGCGCGCTGAAACGCCTCCTTGATGTCTGTTTCGTTGTCCGCCGTCATCTTTCCTTAGAAGAAACCTAAACTAAAACAGATAGTGATACAAAGAGCCGAAGCAGGCTTGCTTAGAGTAAACTCTACTGTCAGAGACGTCTCTATTAGCTAGCAGTAAAAGGAAGGAGCCTGATGGTCTCCAGTGTCTCATTAGCTTCCTAAACCTAACCTCGAGACAATTCCCAGCGAAACAACAGCCGAGAAAATAAACAACGCAATGTAATTAAGTCACATACTAGTAAAGTCTCTAGAGACGCGTTTTATAATTATCAGACACGAAAAGTAGATATTAAAGACAAAAGGTTAACCTATGAGCTTTAAAACGCACCTCCTAGTTAGTTTTCTTCCCAGTGAACAACCGCCTGTTTTTGAATTTGACTCTCGCGAGAACTGAGGTGTTTGCGTACGTACGTACGTGCCTGCGTCACGTGCATGGTTTTTCCTGTATAGCAAGCGGGTAAGCGATTATCTGGAGGATGTAGCAGACAAAAAGGTTGTTTTTTATTTATTTATTTTTTATCTGGTAATCGAAAAAATGACATTTGACCTCTTGTCACTGCCATATTAGAATCACTATATTAATGAGAGAAAAAAACATAATAAAAGCTTCTAACATTTTAAAATGAAAAACAGCTTGTTTCTGCCACTAAAAATAATAATAATTAACTAATTAAAAATTTAAAAAATGTGAAAAAATAGCCCAAAAGTTTGACTTGTGGATGCCAATATGTATGTACGCCTAATATGTCAGTCGAATATCATTATCAGTAAGATGACAACTGAATGATGGTGTATGACATATTAATGATGTACTGGCAAAATATTCGAAGATAGTGTGATAATATTTGAAGATATTTTGGGGTTTTATTCTATAGCTCAAACTAACTGAGAAAACACTTTTTTGTCACAGTTTTGAAATATTTAACAGATTTTGTAGATATGCAAAAATGTAATTTAAGGGTATTTTTGATTTTCTCTGCATTATGTTTATACTTCAAAATAGCAATACACTAATAATAGTTAGTTGGGTTCTTTTGTTTGTTTGTTTGTTTTGCTTTTTAAAATTTTATTCAGCTTGGTTTCCTGTACGGAACAAACTGAGGGGACTAACCACTTTTATGAAAGCATCTCTTTAACTTTACTACAATCAGTTCAACTGGAAACTTATTCTCTTTAAAACTATATAAATACATGAGGTAATCATGTGGATGAATTTCTGTTGAACTACTTACTGATGTTTATAATTTAACCCAAATGTATAATATATGTGTCATTAGTATCATGCAGCCAGTGTCCAGGGCCACAGCTGCTGGACAGCTGTGGAGGGGACAGCTCACCCATAAGGAGGGCAGGAACATGCTTCTACACAGGCAGAGAGGGCTCCTTATTTTATGGCATCTATTTTTGGATATTAATTTAATATAGATGGCACTTTGTCAGACTGTTTGCTTTAAACCTGTGTGCATGTAGGCCAGGGATTATCATGAAGGTGTATTATCATATTAAATATTTATAGAATACAGGGAGACAAACTATCCCTGCATTAGACCACACAGCTACAGCATCAGAAGCCAGAGTGATGAAAAATACCCGTGTGTACTTCTGTAAACACTGCAAAGGTGTCAATAAATTGTTTGAGATTCAAATCTGTACTAACTGCAAGGTAATAAACACAGTGACTTACCATTTAGGCCTACTTATTTAAAGGCTTGGTTACCTGCAACTAGTTCATCCTGTTTGTTTGAGATCATGATGCATAATGTGAACCACCAAAGAATGTGGCCCAATGATCAGAGTTTGTTTCAAACAAACTGGGCTGTCATTACATCAACACTGGATTTACAAAGGTTGCACAAACAGACTTTTTGAGTCGCTCTTTCTCACCCTCATTTTCCTCCAATGACATGCACTCACTCCTGGGGCACATTTAGAAAAATGTTTAAGAGGAATGTTTAAGAAACTGAAAGATTTAGGCCCTAGATGGTGCGAATCCAATCAAATTATCAGAAAAACCTAAGTGGCACAGAAGGTCTGGCCAACGCAGGTATTATCCTACCAACCTGCTGTCACAAATGTCTGCGCTTGATGAACACTTGGATGTGAGAAGGTTGATGCAAACAGCTTAAACAGGGAGGATGTTATAATGGTTAAGTTGGCTTTATACATTTCTGACAATCATGTCCACTCTATGCCATAATTCACTGGTGCTGTGGAAATAGGAAACAAAAGTGAAATTTTCTAAGCTCACCAACAAACCAGCAATGGTAGATTTCTGCCTCTTCCTGACCCTGGTTCTTCTGGAGGTCTCCTTAAATTAAGGAGAAGTTCTTCTCATCATTGTCGAGTGTGTGCTCATAGGAGGACCATCTGCTCGTTCGAGTTCTTCTAATATTGTAGAGTCTTTACCTCACAATATAAAAAGCTTGAGAAAACTGCTGTTGCTGATGCTTTAATCGGATTGCATATTTTCCTAATTTTTATTGTTACTTATTTGTGACACTTCTTATACAAATAGCTAAAGCCAAAGGTCTTCTGGCGATCTGAAAAAGTGCCATATTATCTCAGATATCATATTTCAGCCTTCTTCATAATAGCTGCAAACATTTGAATTGATCTTATCATATAAGATCAATCAGCTTGAGCATAAAGGCCAAGATATCAAAGATTTTGCATTAGCAATTGAAGATTTGATCTTCAAAGACAGTATTCAATAATTAACTGAAGCACTTGGGTCCATAATGTAAAAGTGCCTCACAGGTTCAACTTTATCTGTAGATTCATTGTGTTTATAAAGAGAATGCAAAGACCAAAAATGATCTAGCCATAGATAAACACAATTACAAAAACTCAGGCAATCAGTCAAACTGTGATTTAGACCCTTCAGATTATGACATCTACCCTAAGTTGTTATGACCTGCCCTGTCCACCTCTTTTCCACCTTGGACCCCTGTGTTTTGTCATTCAATCTGCCCTGTGTGTATTTACAGCCCTGAGGCTATAAGGGGGCCTTGAGTGCCTGCCCCCCCCCCCCCCCCCCCCCCCCCCCCCCCCCCCCACCCCCAATTTTTTTTTTTTTAAAAACACCACACAAAAAAAA